>JARHVA010003314.1:1612500-1902500 GCA_037957365.1 Torreya grandis | reverse complement strand
CACATTTATAATGGATGAGATGATGATCTATGATGGATAGATGTATGATGGATATCTTGCGTTACTATCCCTTAATGCTTAACCCAATCATAGGCCACCTACCTACTTGCCTCTAATTCCTAGTTAACCCATACTCAATTCCATGTATTTACTCATAGTGTCATTTCCCTTATCTGTTAGTTTTGTAGTGAGTGCTTTTAGACATTTTCTAAGTTTGAAATGAACTACCATAGTAACCACCACGTGTGTTTTATTATCTCTTATCTCATCCTTGACTGCTTTTCATGAGGTCACAATAAGAGCTAGTGCTTGTTATCCAAAAATTACTCCATGGATATCATCAAAAATATTTGATGTTTCTTGGGGATTTTTTGGTGATCATGAAGTCATCAAAATGAGTAGATAGTAGATGAATGTGCACATATCTAGACGTAAGCCCAACTCACTCTATGAGCTGGCACACCATAGCATGTCAGGGAAAAGGGGGACATACAGGATAACCCTTCTATTTTTTCCCCCTTTTGATACACAGTTGAGGGGATCACAAATTCTATAGGTGTGGGATCCCATTTGTCTAAAGGTCATTTATGCACTCTATTAATTGGTAATCGACACATGCCCTCTCCCTCATCCTATCATCTATCGACCCTCTATATATAAAACTAGAGGGGTGACATCTAGATGCACTCACACTGGTTAGGATCAGATGGTTATAATTGGGGGAGCATTATTATAGTACCACCCATTACATGTAGATTGGCATGACTCCTTTTAGGGATTTATATGGTTATGATGCTATATCTTTTGTGGATTTGGCATTTGATTGAAACCGAGTTCCTAAGGCCAAAGATGAGGTGTAGGAGAGTAAGAATATTTTGAAATCACTTAAGGATAATCTCTAGTAGGCTCAGAATCCATAGAAGGTTTATGTTGATAGACATAGGATTGAGAGATCTTTTGAATTAGGAGACTTGGTTTTCTTATAGTTGCATCCCTACAGACAATCTTCTTTGAAGAAGAGTAGTGTAGAGAAGCTCAAATCACAATTTTATGGACCATACAAAATTATGCAAAGGATATGAGAGGTTGATTATGAATTGGAGTTACTTTAGAATAATAATATCCATAATGTATTTCATGTTTTGTGCCTCAAAGAGGCACTTGGGCAGCATATTATACCTTCTCTTTAGCTTTCACCATTAGACAAAGAGGGTAAATTGATACTGATCCTTCAGGCAATTTTGGATGTTAGGGAGAGAAGATTGAGGAGTAGAATCATTAAGGAATATTTAATTTGATAGAGGGATTTACCACCAGAGGATGCTACATGGGAAAGAGAGAAGGTTCTTTAGGACCTAAATTTGTAATTACTTGTGGACAAATAATTTCAAGAAGGGAAGATTGTAATGCCCCCCTTCTTTCGCATAAGCTATCAACAAAGACCCTTAGCATATTTAATTCTTATAGGCTATTTGGCAAGAGATGAGGGTGTATTTAATTTTATAAGACATCCTAAATCATTTCTAATGATTGCTTATATTTAATTAATTATTATGCTAAATAGGAGAAATTATAAAGTCACTTTATAAAGTGTCACTAGACTTAAAGTACAAAAAATAAAATAAAAGTAAAGGGTAAAAGTGAAAAGTGGACCTTTTGTGTTACACATCCTTATTGGAGTTCACTATTGCAAATTTTTTATAATGGAGTTCACTATTACACACATGTGTGCACATCCTTAGTGGAGCTCACTATTGCAAGCTTTTGCTAGTGGAGTTCACTATTACACAAGTGTGTGCACATCCTTAATGGAGCTCACTATTGCAAGCTTTTGTTGATGGCTTTTACTATTGCACATATATGTGTGCACATCCTTAGTAGAGCCCACTATTACAAAAATTTTGCTAGCGGAGTTCATTATTTTGCACCACTTTTTGGGCCCTAATGTTGGAAATATGCTTTCCATATTGGACCACATTTTTCATTGACTATGTGGACCTCTTGTGTAATGGAGTGCTTCCATGTGGTATGCCCTACCCTCATTTGTGTCTCTCCTCTCAACACTCTATTTATTCTCCCCTCCTACACTCATTCCTCATTCAATCTCTTATCATATTTTTATCAAACCCCTTTGCTAAAACTTGAGCATTTCTTGTTCAATTTATTCTCCTAAGACAAAAACCCTCTTGGTTTCTATTATTGGATTGGAAGATGAAACCCCTCTTACCCATGTGTTGTGATTTCATCCAAGAATCACATTTATGACAAATATTGTTGTAAGAAGATGTTGTAGTTGTTGATGTTGGTGTTGCTATAGATTTGAAGCATTAATAATTGAAGGTTAATGTTATTGAGGAATAAATTACTGTTACCTTGAAGAAATATTACATATGGGCATATGGTTTTTGTAAATCAGTATTTAGAATTCATCTTCCAAGTAAGAGTTTGTTGTTTTCAATTAATTTATATTGTCTTAATGTATTATTATGTGTAGTCAGTTGATGGAAACAAGAATGTGGTTGAGTATTCAGTATTACATATTATATATGTTATTTAGTATTTGAATTATATTCAGTATTTATAAGAGAATTTCAATACGTTCTAAAATTCATAAATTTTCCCAAAAAGGTACATTACATTCAAGTTCATCAGTTCTAACTTATTTTATCTTTTACACAATACAATGAAACTTTTCACTTATAACTCTTATACATCATTGTTTGGATTCATATTGAAAATTAATAGGCCACACTTTGTGGGTCCTATATCTTACAATTTCACTTGAGGGGCAAATAAAATATGCAACTTCATTGTTTCCCTTTTTTCCTAACAACAACTAGCATGTTGGATTTAGCATGCAAGTAATGTTATAACTGCGTGAGCTAATAATGTTATGATAGACAACCTATTGGCCACATGCTTGTAGACCATTTTTACAGGGGTCAAAGATGAAACTCTTCCCTATTGGAATGTGCTTCCATCTCCTAAATATCTCTCTATATATGGACATCGATCCCACCCTAGCAATTGAATTGATAGGATAGGTGATCTTTATTGACATGACAGGCAAACCGACCCTGTACATATAGGCCTCAATCCCAATCACAATATATATAGATATGGGCTGAGGTCAACCTCAAATCTGATATATATATATATATATATATATATATATATATATATATATATATATATATATATATATATATATATATATATATATATATAGCAAATATACTCAAGCCCACTCTTATATCCTTTTGGTTTAACACTTGCTCTATCAAATTTAGAACCTAATATTGACAATATATTTTTAAATAGTATAAAATTTAGTTTACATATTCACTAATTCTAAAAATAAAAGACAAATAACCACACTTATTTGAACAAATTGTAATAGTCATAGATCATTATCCATGTTTACAATTTTTAGGCCAGTTTATGATATAAATGGATCAGGTTTATGACTACAAAGCAAGGCATGCTTCTGAACTAATCTTGAAAAAATAATTTCCTTTAGCTTCATAGCATCAAGTAAGTTAGTAAATAAAAAATTAAGCTAGTGAAGATGATGTGCTTACAAAAACAAAAAGCAACATGGTGATTACTAAATAGGTCATTAGTTATATTTGTTTTTCCTTAAAAAATAATATTATATTAATTTGAACGTAGCTCAAATAAAATTTTATTTTTAATGCCCTTGAACATATAAAAAAATAGTTCTTCATATGCTTTGAGTGTCAAAATAAAAGCCCTTCATATAGAACAAACAAAAACTAAAAAATATGTAGAAATTATTTATTCTTAAATAATGGAAAATAACTAATATATTATGCAGATGATTTATTAAATATAAGGTTAAGCTGAAGGTAAAGGTAGTTTTTAGGTCTCCACCAAGCAAGACACCAATTTGGTGTATGTAACCCCCATTGTATAAGCCCATGATAGGATTGTGTTTGCATTTACATTATATATTGTTCAAATTTATACCACTCTAGGTTTTGATCTTTTGACCAAACTTGTGATAAATCTAGCCTTGCCAATCCATGTAACAAAAACTTTCTATATATTAGAAACATATGGAATAAAAGTAGCATTTATTCACATTTGGTTAAAATGTTCAATATTATAAATTGACATCCATCCAAAACTAATATGATACACTAATCAAATACACATTTCTTGTTCAAAATATAACATGTTTGACCCAGAAATCCTCAAATTCAGACCTTTAAGTTTCCTTACAAGCCTCCTACTCAACAGTTGATGTCTTTCTATTTCTATACACATTAGTAAGTCCTATGAAATAGTTTTGTTTTTAAAAAACCTTAAAATTCACTATCATTTCCATCATCACCATAATAGTTAGGGCCCTTGGACATTTAAACATCTTCTTATGGATATGATAACATCCTTGTGTTAACTATAAGAGGCTCGAAGTAGGTTGAGCCTCTATTTACTCTTGAATCAGGTGAAGCTGCTAGGATTGAAGTTGATGTATGTTTCCATTCTTGTCCATCTCAATTTCACTCAATCATGATGCCAAATTTTAGTCCCAAGACAAGTAAATCTAGTTATCACTCAATCTTGTACTATAACTTTTCATCCCACAGCAAATGACCTTACAAAGAAATTAATTATCAATTAGATGTTGGATATGTATTTTAATTTTCAACATTGATTTGGGGCACAAGAAGCGACCTAGTGGATAACATACTTAAGCCAGGCTAAACAAATTATATGTGGAAGCGATTTATTGAATGAAAAAAATATGAAAATGCAAATGCACTAGAGAGCAAGGAAATCAAGAAAAATATGAAAATAAATATATAATTGTAATAGCAAGATTATATTATGGTAAGTTCTATATAATTAGAGAGATAAAATGATGTCATTAAAGAACTTCCTAGCTTTATTCTTTTATCATACTGCTTAATGCAATGCTAACCTAAAAAAAATGGAGATGGACATTATTATTCAATTCAAAAAGATAAAGCATTGGTTGAATCATTACAACAATTGGTATCAACCACTTCATAATCGATGAGTGTAGTGATGTCACTGACTATCATTACTGATGATTTGATAGCTACAATAATGACAATGTAGGATTTGTGAAATAACATAGAAGTTGATTTTAAAAGAATGATTGGTAGATAAGTGTAAGACCTACTGATGTAGTTGTTAACATTAGTTGAAGGATAGCATGCAACTGTGGTAATGTGTGGTATAATATAACAACCCGAATCCTATTAGATCAGTCACCCCTTATTGAAGAGCAATGGTCCCCATTTCATGCAGTTACAGAAGATATGGAAACAAATTTACAACCTACAATTTTTTGAACCATTTTCGTTGGGAAGGGACTTAACCTACTTTTATGATGTAGAAGAGAGGGATCACTTATTGGCATGCCCATTTGACCTAAGTGTCAATGACTAATTTAATTATGTTGGAACACTGTAATTTGGATTGATCTTTGTCTTGTAGAGTGTCTTTGTAGTATCTAAAGTATCCAAAATGGGTGGAAAGTTATGTCGTAAGAGTTTTGCATTATATAATAGATGAAACCAAAGATAAATAAAAATATTAAAATTAAAAGTGTTATCTCCTACTTGCTTAGTGATGGTGTAGGGCCCATACCAAAGTGGATGAACCCTACATTAAGGTCTTATCAATCTTTCCTTCTATAGGTGTAGCCAAACTTGATCATCAACTTGTAAGGTGGGCAGTGTATGATGCCTATTGGGGTGCTTCTTGTACTTCACATTTGCCTATTGCATAATGGTTTGCACCTATTGTTGAATATGTTGAATGTGCTCAATGAATTGAATAGCTTTGTCAACTTCTTTTTGAGTTGAAGGAGTTGATATTGTTGATGTCAGAATAAGATAATCTACATTGATGGATGCCAAAGGCTAAAAACCCAAACAAACCTAAAAAGGGATGTGTGTAGTAGAGTTGTGTAGAGCTATGTTGTGTTGTGTTGAATGAAAGGAAGAATTTCATCCAAAGTGTGTTTCTTCATAGACTTGTACATTTTTAAAAGGTGAATTATAATCCTATTTACCACTTCAGTTTGTCCATAAAAATAAGAATTAAAGATTTTATACTTGTTCAGCTTTGTGTCTAGCATAGACTAAAGTGTTTTCCAAAAATGGATCAAAACCTTGTGTCTTTATTAGACAATCATTTCTTGGATTCCAGAGTGGATTTAAACATATTGAAATTATAATTGAGTTGTTTCCAGAGTTGATATTTATTTATTACAAGGTATAATAATTTTCATCTTTGAGAATCTATCAACTACTACATAAATGGAATCATTACCATGTTTGTTAGTAGGGTAGCCTAAGAGAAAGTCCATGGAAATAGATTGCCATGGTCTCATTGGACTACTTAGAGGTGTGTATAGACCTTGATTCTTGTTGAAAGGATTAGAAATTACATATCATGTACAAGACTTGATATACTTGGAAACATCAGCCCTTAAACGTGTCTAATAGAATTAATTTTACAACATCGTTAACATTCTTTTCAATCCCAAAATGTCCCTCAACCTTGCTATAATGAGCCTTCCATATTAGCTTTTGTATTTTTGCCTCATGCAGAATGCACAAGTTCCTGAGATGATATAGAAGTCCATCTTATAAGCAAAAATATGAAACTAAATTACTATAGAGAAAATTCTAATAGATATTTCCAAAATCCATGTCGAATATAATTTTAACAATGCATTGACTTCATGCCATATACATCAAGTGTAAGAAGGAGAGTTAGAATTGGTGGTTGGCTCTGACTATCTATGAATGGATTGGCACTTACCTTCTTATGTTTGATGTTTAAATGGAACTGTTGAAGATACAAAGACCATTTTGTATGCCAATATTGCTAAAACTTGTTTTGAGTCTACAAGAACTGAAGTGGCTAGTGATTTGTGTGGATCACAGTGCTCTTTCCAAAGATTCAATGCTTCCAATTATTACATGCCTAAAAAATAACATAAATCTCACAACCATATTAGGTAGTTCTATACCAGTGTGGTGAATGTTTCACTATGGTAAGTAACCAAATGACCATGTTGAGTGAGGACTATTTAGAGTGCAAATTCAAATGCATCTGTCTTAAGCTCAAATGCTTGTCAAATATCAGGTAAAGTAAGTACCAATGTAAAAAAGTGTCTAAGTTTTAATTCTTTAAATACTTTTTATTTTACGGTAATTCATTTGAAATTTTCTTTAGCATGACCTTGGGTAACTTGGTTTAGAGGCCAAGTCAGATGTGAGAAATTAAGTATAGATCTCTTGTAGAAATTTTCCAATCATAGAAATTTATGAAGCTATGTGAGAATATTTAGTTGTAGCTAATCCAGGATGACCTGAATCTTGGCTAGGTACACATGCACTCCTCATACGTCTATAATTTATCCTAGATATTGAATTTTTGGCATGGAAAATGAACATTTTCCCATGTTTTCATACAACTTATGTTTCTGTAAATTGTCAAGAATTTGCTCTATATGGTGCAGATGTTCATCCCATGTTTTGGTGAAGATCAATATGTCATCAAGTTAAACTAAGATAAATGAAGTAGAGAATTGTCTTAAAATATCATTCAACATCTGCATGAATTTAGTTGGAGTGTTGGTCAAGCCAAAGGGCATGACTAACCATTTGAGAAAACCTTCTTTGGAATTGAAGGTTATCTTCCATATGTTATTAGGATCAAAATAATCTAATGATACCCAGATTTAAGATTAATTTTAGTGAAGTATTTTGTATTACAAAGTTGGTCCAAAATATCCTCAATTCTTGGAAGAGGATAGCAATTTTTCACTGTGATCTTGTTGAGTAATCGGTAATTAATTTACAACCTCCATGTGTGATCCTTCTTTGGTGCCAACACAATTGGACTATCGCAAGGCAATGGGATGGACTTGATATGTGATTATTCCACTAGTTTATAGATCTATCATTTAATTTATTTATTCTCCAGAAAGGATATGTTATATAAAGAAGTATTAAGAAAGGTAGTCCAGAATCAAATCGGTAGTATGCTTCACTACACAGTGTGTAGGCCCTTCTTTTGGTAGCTAATTTATGTCCTTGTATTCTTCCAACTTGAGATACAACTTTATGATTTCTTACTTTGATTTTGGACGAATTTTCATACCAGTTGTTGTTGCAAGGACTTTCTTGCATTTAGATCTTACCATTAAAAGCACAAACTTTTAACTAGATCTATCATGCCCCTTTTCAAAATATTTAATTATGGAAATAATTGATGATAATAATTTAAGTTTTAATAAGTCACTTTTATTTTATAGCATAAAAATGACACTTAGGTATTATTATTATTAAAGAGGGCCAAAAAATAATTATTATTAAGTGGATGAAAGGTAATATTTTATTAAAAGAATTTTAAAATACTTTTAAGATAAAATTAAAAAATGAGAGTTACAAAATGAGTTGGGCTCAAAGAATTATTATTCATTTTTCACTTTTGACAATCAAACCCTAATCTAGAGCTTGAAAACCATCTAACCAATTGAGGTGATTACATCCAGGAATCATAATTATGCTTGTAAATTAGGATTAAATACCAATATCAACGTGGTTGAGGATTGCCAATATTTTCCACCCCTTGTGAAGGTTTGAAATAATTTACAAATTATTGCACATGATTTCATGCATAGCTAGGGTTATTGTGTTGGGGTTTATGTGCCCATTTGAGACTAATTTGTGCAAATAGAAGTGGTTTTTGTGGCCTTTACTTCTAGTTGTAACCTTACTTCAATCTTCATTCAAATTATGAACCATGTGTTTGTTGTTTGTGCTCATTATTGTATATAATTATTTTATAGAGGTTTATTCAAGTAAGACTTTTGTCTTTTGGGATTGTGATACAAAATAAATGTAAGGATTTTATTAAAACATTCAATTATTGTTTAAATTATTTCATTGTTAGAATTTTACATGCTTTCTTCTCTATACAATAAGGCTTTCAATGAAATTTCAATTAGGTTTTCAATATCAATATTGCATGTGGGATGTTTTAGTATTTTTTTGATATCCAATATTGAAAAGGAATCACATAAAACTTTAGAGTTGATAAATTATCTAGAAAGGGACATTTCAAGATGTGACTAACTTCTTACACTATTTGGTGCTAATGAGTGATAGCTTTAGAACTACTTCTGATATGCAATATTAGTAACATTTATGATAACATTTCTAGGATTTTCTTCATATAATGCATGTCAATGATAAACACATGGTTGACCCAGTAGAATATCACATAACTCTAAGGGAACGATGTCGTAAAGGATTATATCTTAAAAGGGATTGATGTTATACAACACTTGACATTTTTGAGTGACACATTTCTTGGATCCCACAATGAACCTTATAATAGAGTATGGTTATGTATGAAGCATCAATGGAAAATTCAATCTCTAAACTACTTTAGGAAAATCATGTTCTTTTGAATTTCTTTGTTAACAATGAAATGTATTTTTTGGGCATTGATCCACATTTGAGAATAGAATAATATTTATACTTCCTTTGTTTCCACAAGAATATTATAGATGTGTGTAGTACCCACCTTGGTGATAGGTTCAAAATCAATGATCTGCTTACATTTTTTTGATGTTACGGTGGCAATACCCATTGGCTCAAGTTGCACAAGCAAGGTTTTCTTAGCACAAAATTCTTCATTGGAATCAATGCTAGAATTATGACTTGAACACCACTTGTTAGTCTTGGACTACTTGGTTTGGTCATCTAATGGCTATTACTTCTTCTTTGGAGGGTGTTTGGAGTTCTTACCTAATTTGGACTTCTACTTAGAATATTTAAATTGTTGCTTGGTTTGAGACCTTGAATATTTTATCTTAGTCTTGGCCCTGGCCTTTGATTCAAACTTATAGCATATCAGTAGACTTCCTCGATTGAGGAGATAAGAAGTACATATCTGACTGGGTTTGAGGTCGCAAGCCTTACCTATACTTCAAAAAAAGTTTTTTCTCTTGAATCCCAAGTTTGGACACTAGGTTATGAAAATTATATGTGTATTGTTGCCTTGACTACTATTTACCTTGGTGTAACTAGGAAAACTTGATGTACTAGCCATCACAATTTCCAATAGGATAATAGGTTACTTTGAGTGCTTCTACAAAACCATTCCATGTCTCTATAGATGTTTATAAACTAAGATCTTCTTCATGTGAAGTGTAGTAATTTCCCCACCATTTATTAACTGATAAAGAAACTTTGAGAAGATCAAATGCAATCTTTTCATGGTTAGGAAATTGATTAACCACGTAGTATATAATTTTTAGTCAATCCCAAGTTTGGACACTAGGTTATGAAAAGTATATGTGTATTGATTCCCTAACTATTATTTGTGTTGGTGCAACTAGGAAAACTTCATGTACTAGCCATCACATTTTCCAATAGGATAATAGTTTACTTTTAGTGCTTCTACAAAACCATTCCATGTCTCTACAGATGTGTCTAAACTAAGATCTTCATGTGAAGTGCATTAGTATCTCCACCATTTATTAACTGATAAAGAATCTTTGAGAAGATCAAATGTAATATTTTTATGGTTAGAGAATTGATTAACCATAGTATATAATTTGCAGTCAATCTGATATAGGGATGTCTAGATTGACTTGTACCTTCTATGGCATTTATTCAAATATAGAATGAGAATGAGAAGTTGTTGGAGTTTGTTGCTTAAGAAACAGAAAAAATTAATCAAATTTACTTGTTTGTTCACATGCATGATGTTCTTCCAAATATTCCCTTTGTCTCTACAAAACATCTTCTATTATTTTCTAAAAAATCTATGGAGTTAGCATTGTTGTAGATTTGTCTCCCACTTGAGGATGTGAAGGAAAGTATAATGAAGGGTCACAGTCTTGAGCCCTAACTTCTTATAGTTATACCTCATATGAGTGGTCATACAAACAATGATAAAAAATAATTAACACCACAATACCACTCAGGAATGATATGAAGTGTGAATGCTTTGATCCACTGATTGGGGCCCAGGTGGAGACCTAATGGAAAACCTAATATAGCTAAGTTAAACATATTATATGTAGAAGTGATTTATTAAATTACATAGAATATGAAAATGCAAATGCGGTAGAGAATAAAGAAATAAAGAACAAGATAAAAACAACTATAGAATTGTAATAGCAAGATTATATTATGTTAAGTTTTACATTGATAACCTATAAAGAATGGAGATGAGCATTATTATACAATGTAATAATTTAAAGCATCAACTAAACCATTACAACAATTCGTATTAACCACTTCATAATCAATAAGTGTAGTGACAACACTGACTATTGTTATTGATGATTTGTTAGCTATAGTATTGACAATATAGGAGTTGTGCAATAATGCAGAAGTGTATTTGAAAGGAATGAATTGGCATATGGGCATGGGACCTACTGACACAACTTATGATATGTTGAGGTATGTTCCTATTATTGGTGTTGTCACATAAATGTTGTCATTGATGTCAAGGTCAAGATGGATGTCATTAATGTTAAAGTCAAAGTTGGTGTCATACATGTTGAAGTGGTATGTGACAAGGAGTCTTATGACAAGAGAGAATTTAAAGGCAACCTATTGCCTTTCTATTGAGATATAATTTGAAGGTAACCTATTAATTCTTCTGAGGCTGATGATATGCCAACCTCAAGATCAAGATACAAGGTAAGCCTACTTTTGAGCACTAGTCTTAAGGAACATTGTCATATCATGAGTATGTGTATGAATATGGTGGTCTGGTAATATGGTTACACATAGGTATGAGTGGATGTTCAAGGATTCCCAAGCATGCATATGAAGTGTGGGAACACTCAAGAAAGTTTTGAATAAATTTATGTATGGTAGAAAGTTGAATTCAAATTGACTTGTCTAACATAATGAGGTCTATGTATAATAAATACATGAGATTGCTTTGTGAGACCCATATTGATATTTGACCTTAAATTTTATTTATTTTAGTATGTTCTAAGGATGTTTAAGGATCATCTAAACCAATGGTAAGTTCATGAAATTGATTCTATGGGTGTTTTAAGTCATTATTTTGATGATTGTGTTTTGAGCTATAAGCAATTTTATGTGTGTGAGTAAGATTGATGCTCTTGAGTCATTATGATCAAAATTGAAGAATATAATGCATGTGAAGTTTTTATATAGGTCTCATAGGTTCATTTTAATGTATTTGTCTTCATGATAATTTCCTATGAAGGTGTGAAAAGTTAAAGGTTCTTGACTGGGTTTTGAAGCCTATTTGTGGTTCTAAGTGAGCATATGGAAGTGGTCAGTTTGAGGTATTTTGTCCCATATGGTGAAGTCTAATGGACATGGTGATGAACCTGAGGTCATGGAGGTTCTATTTATATGATTTTTTGATATAGTTATGTGGCAAAGTTGAGTGTATGTTTTAGATATTCAGAGCAAACTTTCTGAAAATGAGAAGGCCTAAATGTGAGTAGGCCTTATGGTGTCCAAAAGAAGGTGATAAAAGGTTCCAGGTGGCTGAGTTGGTGTTGAGTTACCTAGGGGGTTGGTGCCTTCTTACAAGTTCATTCTTTCTAAAGGACTAGTTGAGTTGGTGCATGACTAGTGAGGGGTTGGTGTTTCCATTGCTTATAGGACTATAGTCCAAGCTGTGTTTTAGTGGGTTTTATCACCCTTAAGGGTTTCCCACATATCTCTTGTGTTCATATGTTATATGCTTATGTACATACTTATTTATTCATTAGTTTATGTATGTGTATAAATGAACTCTTCATGAATGATAAGTAAAATTCAATGATTGTTTTAAGGGTACTGATTCACTCCCCCTCTCTCAGTAGTTGTACTTCCAACAATTGGTATCAAATCAAGTCCTTTGAAGCAAGCCTAATAGCCTAAAAGAGATCCTAAACAAATTAAATGGTTTGTCAAGCTTAAGATGGTTTCTCTAAGAGCAAGGCTCCATTGTTTAATGTATCTAATTATGATTTTTGGAGTGTTAGGATGAGAACATATTTGATGTCTCAAGGTCATGATATTTGGCAATCAGTTTTGGATAGATGCATTGCACCCTATATTCCCCTACATATGCAATAGGTAAGAAGGCTAGTGACAACAATTCAAAATCAATGAATGGTATTTTTTATGGTCTATCAGAGGTAGAGCTTGTAAAGGTGATGCACTTTATGTTTTCTAAATAAATGTGGGATAAGTTGAATACTATCCATTAAGGAGACTCCAAGGTCAAGGCCAAGATAATTTAAAATCCTAAGGATGAATGAAGATGAGACCATTTCAACCTACCTATTGAGTTTTGATGAAGTGTTCAACATCATAAGAGGCCTAGGTGATGAATTGAAAGAGTCTGTTGTTGTTCAAAAGGTATTGAGATCTTCAACTCCTAAATTTGATTTTAAAGTATCTGCTATTGAAAATATGCAAGATCTAGACAAGTTAGAGATGGATGGACTTTATGGCACCCTAATAGCCTATGAGATGAGGAAAAGTGAAGGAAGACCTGAAAATAAGGAAGCTACATTCAAGGCATAAAAGAAGTCAAAGGAGAAGAAGACATAATGTAAAAAATTCAAACTCAATGATGATTCTAATATTGATGATGATGAGTTGATAGCTATGTTTGCAAGAAATTTGAAAATTGGTTCAAATAAACACAAGTGTTTTAATTATGGAGAAATTAGACACTTTGCTAACAAGTACTCTCATAAGCATAATACAAAGGATGATGAAGAGAATGATGAAGGTCATGATGATGACAAGAAGTCCTATAGTTTTGATACGAACAAGAAAAATTTCATAAAGTATGAGGACAAAAAGAAGTCTTTCAAGAATAAAAGAAGCTTTTACACCAAAGAAGATTGTAGCTTATTTGATTAACCATGAAGGTGATGGTTTTGATGTCAATTAAGTTTTCTTCATGGCCAAGGAAGTAAGTTATTCAAATCAAGAAGAGTCCATGTGATTTGGAGGTACTATTGGTGATTCAGATGAATAATAAGATGATGTGGACTTTGAGGCTGAGTTGATGAATGCTCTAGAAGAACTGAAGATGGTGAAGAAAAAGAATAAGGTGATGAGGTCTCTTATGAAATATTATGAGGAGAAAATCAATCTATTTGAAGAGATATTGAGCAACAACTCCAAGGAAAAAATAGTCAAATAGGTGGAGACTCAAATTAAGATTGTGATTGCAAGCCTAAAGGCTAAAGAAGAATAATGTGATAGGTATGTAACTGAAGTGGATTCCTTGAGAGCTAATTTGTATTAGGCATCAAGTAAGGTAAATCCCTTTGTGAAGTTTGAAAAGAGTACCAATGATCTAGATAAAATATTGAGTAGTCAAAATACTGCTAATGACAAAATAGGTCTTGGTTTCAATGGAGACTAAAAGAAAAACACTAATGTGATCAAGGAGAATTAGACCTTAAAGTTCAATGGTCAATCAATGAATTATGGTGATATCACAATGAAGACTAGTCCTTTTAGGTAGCCTAATACTAAAAGGTATGATAATATTTTCAATGGTTATTATTATTCATGTAACCAATTTTGTAATATCCTCAAGAAGGAAATCATTGAATTCAAGTAGAGGCGCTACCATTTCACATGAATAAAACACTGCCAAGGAGTAGCATTGACATTTAATACAATAACCATTAAATAGATATGAATGGAAATATCAAACATAATTATTTTTAGAAGTGAATGAAAGTGTCAAATAGAATTGTTGCCAAAAGTGAATGGAAATGTCGATAGAAATGGTTATGGAATTATTGATGAAAATGTCAATGCTCACATCTTTTGGTGAAGAGGTGCCTCTTGGATGGGACACCTCCTTTATGAGAAGTTTTCAAAATCTATGTAATGGAGAAGAGATGTGGAAGTATTAAAAACATCTAATTATGAATTCAATCATCTAACTTGTATAAGTGTCATGCTATACAACTACTCTCAAGAATGAAAACCCTTGTGATTATAACAGCCCAAGGACAAAACCCCTTGTGATTATAACAACTCAAGGATGAAACCCTTTATGGACTTATATTTTATTTAATTTATTATTTTAAATGCAATATTTATATTTATAAAAAAATAGGTTTTCTCAGAAAACCAAATTAATGTAAAATATTCTGATTTGGAATATTATAGTGGTATCGGAGTTATTTTTTCTTGCCATCCTATGAACCATGGAGTCACTACATAAGGAACTTATGGATATTTATGTGTCGTATAACATCCATCCAATAGAGATTCAAAAAGAAATCTCCTTTTTAGACTTTTTGGAGTTGAAAGAGTCATGGAATGGAAACAGACACTATGAGGAAGATGAGTTTATGAATCATAGTTATGGCAGTATTGAATATGAATAGAAATTCAATTTTCAATAGGTTCCAAAAGAAATGAGGATGATAAATTCCAAGATTGACTTCCCTATCTATGAGAAAACAAATGAGGCATCCAACGTTGAACTAAGGGAATGTCCAATCATACTTATCCAAAAATAAGTTGATATTTATGGAGACTTATCTATTGGGAAGAATGACATAATTACTATGGATATTAGAGATTCATATGAGTTATCTATCCAAAACACAAATGATGATGTTGATAGGTGTTATCTAAGTTAGAGTGAAGATAAACTTTAGTGTGTGTAAGACAGAGGTCTTAAGGATTATTCCCTGAATACAGGTTGTAAGTTTAAAAAACCAAGTGATTGTCTATTTTATGCATGCTATCAACAATATATCATGGGATACGGTCTTAAAAATAAATGAATATGGAGAGCCAACCAAAATAATGGATAGAATATGGAAAAAATGCCCACCAGATATTCTTGATGCCTTGAAAGATGAATAATCATTAAATGTACCTCACTCAATTAAGGATATTGAAAAGACTTCTAGTGATATTATGGATAACAAACAAGACTCTACATGTAGACATTTTTGTTTAGATTTTCTTGGATATCTTGGATTAATAGGAAATTCAAATGTTGAACATGGAGAGTCCTTAGAGGTGTGCTTAAAACATTCAAAAATCAATAAAGGCAATCAAGTTGTAGATGTTAATCTTGGAAATGTTACACTTGAGGGCTATGACTTAGAGCTAAATTACACATAACCATCCACAAAAAAATATGACTGAGAAGTTGATTCCATGCCTGCTTCTTCGGTAGGAGGGGTTCAAGTGATATTAGAAGAAATAAACTATGATGATAGGCTATTAAAGGATGCTGATGAATGGCATGCCAAGCATGTTATGAACCTAACAACCAGATAAAAAAGTCCAAATTTGTTCATATTAAATATAAGGGTTGTGTATCCATACATCAAGCTATTAGAGGATGTAAGTCCTCAAGCATGGATTTTTAAGGAGCTTGAAATTATCCATAAGTCAAATTTCATATTCCAAGAGTTACAATATTGTGAGTCTCAATAGGATTAGAAGGGGCAAATATAAAATTAATGAATTGGTATCAATTCATACATGTACCATTGACTTTTTTAATGACGATGATTTTATCTCCCATAAAATGGTTAAACCTTCGTTAGTGTATAGGGAAGAAGACATTATTCATGGGAAGTTTGTATTCAAAACATGGGATCCAAACTTGATATTAGAAATTTTATATTTCTTAAAATCACAAAATATGTGAGTTGACATAGTGACCTAATCATTTCCTTATGAATTATCAAATGTCCAATATAAACCATATTTTGGTGGTCTTTACATTATTGGGAACATTCTATTTTAATGGAAAGGAAAAGGCCCTTGTTGAGAGACTCCACTTTACATCTGCCACTTAAATAATTATATGCTGGAGCATTATTGTACAATAGCCTTAATTATCATGAATAATTGCAACCAAAACCTTGAAATTCCAAAATGTGTAGTAGATGATCATCCGATCAAAGTATGGAATCACGAAGTAAATAAAATTCCTAATACAGAGGCCTACTTCATAAATTGTGATAATATATTAGGGTTTTTACTGGTAAAGTCCAATGTACTATGATAAATGTATGCTTCACTATTCTTGTATGTTCTTCAAGAGATTTTGTATCAAATAAACATGGCTCCGTTAAATAGCAAAATTTATGCATCTAGAACCTGCATTTCTAAAATCAAGATATATGGTTTGAGTGAAAAGCTATTGCTCTTATCATTTAAATTTGTCAAAACATTTTAGGCCACAAAGGGAAGTTTATATTTTGTAAGAGAGAACAGAGAAAGGATTTTTAAAAATGCTAGTATGGAATCTAAAATGCACTCATAATATTTGAGGAAACTACCCAACATTGATAACCAATTTCCTAACTCATTTCATTTTTTCTTTAATACATGACAACATTTCTCTCAGATTTGTTTAGGTTCATCAATATCATCAATCTTTGCCATGGTAAACTATCAGAGGCAAATGTTGATAAAATTATAGATTTGTTTGAAGATACATTTGTATCAGCATTACTTGCACAAGTTCTAGTTAGTTATCAAAAGCTAGATCTTCCCCATAGATCCTAGAAAGTAAAGAACAAATTTATTAGGAACAAGTTTGATATGACCATTTATGTTTAGATTATTTTTCAACTTGATCTATTTTCCATGGGAGCACATATTATGGTAAACATGTTTTAGTATATTGTTCACATGTCATTTTATAAAGAGAAGTTACGATAATTTATTTGGTGTTCCCCTATAGTCTATCATAGTCATGTGTGTTTTTCAGTGAGTTTCAGCTTATTTTTTGAAAAGGGAAGATAAAGAATCTAGATGTGGGTGTGGATGAAAAACATGTTTTTTTTGTGTGCATTGATTAGAAGATTGTGAAGAGCTCCTATTTGGCTTGGGAGGATGACATGTAAATAAGAAAACACTAAGAAGATTTATTTGTTAGACATATAGTTTTGTGGATTGCCTAGTGCTAGCTAGATCCCAAAAGCAAGAGCTTCCTCAGGGGTTATCAATCCACACAATTTAAACAATCAAGTTTATAAACATAATGATAAATTACTTACATCAATAATCAAGAGTTACTAAAATTGAACACAAGAAATGCTTGCTACATAAATAGGACAAAATGACTAATTGTAGCAATAAATAGGTTAATACCTATGATAAATGGCTCGATTCTATTGCAAAAAATTAGGTAGGGGTCTGTGAATAGGTAAGAACATAGAAAGTTGGATTTGGTTTGGGTAAGAGGTTAAAAATAACTTGTTATTTTTTATCACAGTGATCATTAATGGTTAGGGTGACCGTCGATGGTTAAGGTGATCATCAGCAGTCAAGGTGACTATCAGTTGTTAGACAAACCATCGATGGTTGAGATAATCATTGGTGGTTACTATGTGTAGGTTTGGATTGGTGGTTACTATGTGTAGGTCTATTTTCCATGGGATCACATACTATGGTAAACCTATTTTGTTATATTGTTCACACGTCATTTTATAAAGAGACGATATGATATTTTTTTTGGTGTTCCCCTATAGTCTATCATAGTCATCTGGGTTTTTCAATGAGTTTTAGATTATTTTTCAAAAAGTGAAGATAAAGAAACTAGATGTGGGTGTGGATGAAAAACATGTTTGTTTTTGTGCACATTGATTAGAAGATTATGAAGAGCTCTTCTTTGACTTGGGAGGATGACCTATAACTAAGAAAACACTAAGAATATTTATTTTTTAGACATATAGTTTTGTGGATTGCCTAGCGCTAGTTAGATCCTAGAAGCAAGAGCTTCCTCAGGGGTTGTCAATCCAAATATTTAAAATAATCAAGTTTATAATCATAATGATAAATTAATTGCATCAATAATCAAAAGGTACTGAAACTGAACACAAGAAACAAAATGACTAATTGTAGCAATAAATAGGTCAATACCTATGATAAATGGCTCGAGTCTATTGCAAAAAATTAGGTATGGGTATGTGAATAGGTAAGGATGTATAAAATTGGATTTGGTTGGGGTAAGAGGGTAAAAATAACTTGTTATTCTTTATCACAGTGATCATCAATGGTTAGGGTGACCATCAATGGTTAAGGTGATCATCAACAGTCAAGGTGACTATCAATTGTTAGACAAACCATCGATGGTTGAGATAATAATTGGTGGTTACTATGTGTAGGTCTAAATTGGTAAATAGTTGATTGACATGATCACAACGTTGGATTCTGAGAGATTGGTTGGTGCTCAGCAAATATGAAATAGAACTAAAGTAAATGAATATTATAAAATAAGTATTTATCTTGCTAGAGGTTGATCTGGTAAATGGTTGAGGTGGTTATCTCATTGGTGAAATTTGGTGTGATTTTGAAAGAGTAATAGTACTTGATGGTTTGATAGAGTGGCAGTGGTAAGTTGGATCTCTGATGTGATCATTGGATTGCTAGATGAAGTGAATTGCAAAGAAATTATGGATGAACAAGCTCTTGAAAATTTTGATGATAGTTACAAATGATTTTCACCTCTTACTCCATTTTTCTTATAAGCACAGACAAGATGTGGAAATGAAGGTGGGAACTTAACTTATAATTTTAACTTGTGCATGTAATGGATCATACATAGATTTAAACAAGTTAATTTTAGAAAAGTAAGGTAGATGTTTGCATGTTAGTGATTAGGATAGTGGACCCTGACTATCAGTAGTTAAGGTGATCATTAATGGTCACCCTGACCATCAATGGTCAAGGGTCAAAGGTAGGGTTGGTCAAAAAGTAGGGTTTTAATTAGTGGGTCAATTGGCTTAGGTAAGATGGGTTAGGTTGAGTTAGGGGTCAAGAAGGTCAAGGTTGGGACCAAAGGGGTTCTGAGGTGGTCCAAGAGATTGCAACATTAAGAATCATCGTGTGTTGATTTTTGGTGTCTACATTTTACCCCTTTTTGTTATGTAGATTATATCAACAAGCTAAAAAATAAAAAAAATGGATTATGGGTTGAAGGTCTAGTTGCCCCAAGTATGGGAGGAGGTATTCCCCCTTAAAATGGGATTCGATAAGGTGAAACAAAATTAGGTGTGGGTTTGATGAGTGGGTGAGCTGATGATAAAATAGGTGAATGATAGGTTGGGCACTAAAGCATAAACATGCATACAAAGTATGACAAAAGGTGTAATAGCCAAGATCGTATATTGACTAGGTTGCTATAGTTGATAAAAATAAAGGTCAGTGCTTAGAAGGACAAGTGACAAGTAGACCACATGACTACATTTAGGTGTGGAGGCTAGGTACACTTGTAAATGCAAGTCTCTTAAGTGATGTCTATGTTTTGGTGGGTATCCAAGGCAGGAAGTGCTCCCGATGAAAACACAAATGGGTCAAGTATTATAGGTATTCAAGGAAAGAAGTGATCCCAAGAAGGCACAAGTGGGTTGGATATGCATGAGGTGGTGTTAGTTCAAAAAAGTGGTCAACATAGTAATGTTATTATTAGAATCAAAGGACCAGGTAAAAGTCATCACACAATGCATGTTAGATGGGCTGAAATGGACCAATAGTAGATGATGAGGTGGTCAGGGTGGGTGGAGAGTGTAGTCTCCATGTGTAAGAGTGTTGGTAATGTACACTAAAAAAGTGTGATTGAAGAGGAAATGGGAAAAAGGTTAAGACCTTGACCATCGATGGTCAGGAGTCCCAATAGTAACCACAATGGTCACCCTGACCATTGATAGTTAAGGTGAAAAATGTAAAGCCACAGATGTTAAAAGTAAAAGTGAATTTCATTTTCACTCATTATAAATTTTGACTACTAAGCTCTAACATTAGTCATCTTGGGTGAATTTATGTTGATGGTGATTGCTAGATTATACTTGCTAAGTTAGATTGATCAAGAAGACTGAGGCAGGATGTAGAGTAAGCACAAGCATGGATGGGGATGGGTGGGCCCACAGATTATTCATCGATGATGGTCAAGGAATGAGGTATGTGGTATTTTTAATTTAGTAGTTGTAGTTTGCTTTGGTTACAATGCTTGAATTGGCATTTGATTGTTTAGGTAATTACTTTGTTGGATTAGGTTTTAGGGTTGTTTTACCCTAGGTAAGGTTTTTGATTTTTGGTCAATTTTGTGGGTAAAGTTTGAAATTTATAGGGTGGGGTAGATGAATTAGATTAGGGGTATATATTAGGTTATAATTTAGAAGAGATTATGGTTGTTTGGGTGGTTCTTAGGTAGGTTTGGTCTATGGGTGTTCTGCTTGTGAAACACCCATAGTGACCATCGATGGTCAAGGCCAAGCATTAATATATGGCATACCTAAAGACATGGATGTCTGACCATCAGTGGTCACCATGATTATCAGTGGTTGAGCTATTTGGAAAAATATTACAAAGTTAAGGTTAGAAAAGGACTCATGATTATACTATTTTGAATGGTAATTTTAGGTTACTGACATGAATGGGTAGCAATTTTATTTAGGGTATAGGTAATGTGGAACACAAGTTTAGGGTAAATATAGGAGAGTGCAAGTGCTTGGATATGAAGAAATGGTCAAATAGGGAAGGTTATGTGGTTTTTAAAAAGGGTGATATAGCTCATAGAGGTGAAATAAGTGGTTTGAGGTAGGTTAAAGATATAGTTCATAGTGTAGATAACTACAATGTATGCTAATGAACTGTTTATAGGCATGAGAGTAGATTTAGATGTAGGATCAGGTGCTACACATTTTCATATAGATTCACTAGGGGATGACCCCAACTGATTTGGCTCACATGGAGGAGATGGGTTTGGGAGTAATGTGGTACTACCAACATGTGTTGCATGATGCATCCATGATCGTGGCCTCATTGAGAGATGGGATCTGACCATAAACACCTTCCTTCTACTAACTAGGGAGATGATTATCTTTCTAAAGGACATGTATATGATTACATAGCTACCCCTATGGGGTGATCTAATTGACCACATTGAGTGGGAGGAGCGGGAGGAGCTATTGGAGCTGATGTATAGGGATGACCAAGATCATGTCAGGTGGCATGCCGACAATTTTGGCTACTCTACACTCTATCAGAGGGTGAGGGACCATAAGAGATTAATGATGATGATAATTATGGTAGCTTCATGCTTTGCCCTTTCTGACTCAAGTAGTGGGAAATTCCCTTACTACTAGGGTTACTGGTGGAGTTGTTTTTGGGGATGATAGTGTTTGGATGGGTACCTATACTATTGGTGCATATATATAGGGAGTTGTGGGGTTTTAGGTCCCACAAGAGATATGGAATCAGTGTCAATCTAGTTCTACATTGCTAAGCTTATAAGTACATCTGAGTGTTGAGTCTAGTGGGGCTATCGTGGGTGGTATATGCCCAAATAGATTTCTCAATTGGATTCATATAGTGGAGAGGTGACTTTACTACTTTAAGTGTAAGAGGAGGAGCTCATGATGTATATTGGTTTAAGGGTGCATTGGTGATTAGTGATATTGTTTAGAGACCATATGTTTAGTTGTTAGTATGGGTTGGTTACAGGAGGTAGACCCTATCTTTGTAGAGTTACAGGTGGATATGCAAAAATTAGGATGGGGAGGTAGAGCTCATCCCATTTGATAGGGTGCAGAGATAGTTTGGCCTAGTTCAGGGTATCTTAGGCCCATTTCCTAGGTATAAGATGAGGATGTAGAGATTTTATTACTTGAGCCACATCTAGTACCAACTTTGCTTGATCACAAGGATTTGTCATATAGGCTAGTGATTGATAATGTAGGCTTTCTTGATGGGTATCTTACATGGTATTAGGATCTATACGTAGAAACAGACATTGATGGAGATGATGGTGGAATATAACCTATGGATGTGGACCTAGCTCAGAGAGGAGGCTATATGGCATAGGTATAGGGAGGTACCTCAAATACATAGGTATGAGTGACACTAGTTGATGCACAAACACATTTCACAACACTACAAGGTTAGGTGGTTACCTTACAAGGTCAGGTGGCTACACTCACAGGTGATACAAACTAAGTGAGAGCTTCACTAGCCTTGGTTACACAAGAGAGAGATTCCTTTAGATAGAGAGGAGGAGTAGCGACACCTACAAGATTAGTGGGTACCATCCCCATGACATGATACCTGGCCATAGTGGAGGAGTTACAGTACTATGAGGCCATAGTCTTGAGGTGATGTCTTAATGAGCCCTAATTGGGTGAGTACAGGGCTAATTTAGAAGGTAGTGCCAACATGGCAACACCAAGTCAGTGGGCTACATCTATAGGTGGATAGATAAGTATTTAATGGGACAAGCACCAAGACCTAGTGGTGCTCTAGGAGATAGTGGTGCCCTAGGGGAATAACTATGATATAATTCATATATATTATATGCTTGTTGTATATCATTTTGATTTTAGCCTACAATTCAATGTGGTGAGATGTAAATTTTGAGATAGAGAGACATGTATATTTTTTTATACATATATAATGTTAGACTCGTGATTTACATATATGATCCCTATTTATTGCTCATTATTCATGGCCTATGGTTTACTTTAATGTGTATAAGATGATGTGATGTTGATATTTATTATGTTTATGCTATGGATATTGGATGCTAATGTAAACTCATGTAGCTAGGCATGTGATGAGATGTATGTTGTTTTATGTTTCATGTTTATTATGATGCTTATGCTAAATTTTAATAAGTATATGCTTTAATTATTTAGATTTAAACATGTGGTGAAAATGATTGATTGCTTTGTTATTTATGGATGCTTGACATTGACATGATGATGGAGATGCTAATGACATTGTCACTTTAGTTTATGATACATGTTGATATGCTTTAGTTATGATCATGGTTGTTATTGCTTAAGGTAAAACACATAGAGTGAGTTTTAGTAATAACACCAGATATGAGAGGAAAAAAAAGAAGTATATAATCAAGAAGCAAATGTTTGAGTGAAAATATCATTGAGTCACAAGAGGATAGGGGGGTATGATGCTTCTTCTTTGATAAGGACTAAAACAAAACTAAATTTGGATTTGCTTAAGAAACACAAACCCTTCAAATTCTTCTTATTTGTGTTTGCTAGTTGGTTAAAAAATGTGTCTTTATCACACAATGTTAAGTAAATTCAAATCCCCTTGCTTATAGTGCATAAAGGGGAAATGGATGAAAATGGAACCTTCTTTTGAGATGAGCATGCCTCTTCTAGAGCTTTGCCAAAGATTTAGTAAAACAAGTTTGTGTTATTTAAAGTGTAGACTGATTGATGTGGGAAGTCTACTCATGAGAGTCAATTACGGCTTATGAGCACTGATTGTGGCTTTCAAAATTATTTTTTGTTTGCTTTTTCTTGATAATGGGTCTTTTGCTTATTTTGATTTTTTTTGGAGGGTTGGAGAAGTTGATTGATGTGGGAAGCTTCCAATAAATCACTTGCTTTTGACAAATGCTTTACTCAGCCTTCCTTTAAGGGAGTATTCTAAGTTCTTATGATTTTTTCAATACTTTTGATAGTTGTCCTTCAAGGGAATAGTCCACTTTACTTTAAACAATTTCAAATAGATTTTCAACAACTATCCTTCAAGGGAGTATTCTGCAAATGCTAAGAAATGACCATGATTGTTTGTGGTTTTGATATTGCTTTTTCTTTTTTCTAGTTTTGATTTTTTGTGTGACATAGACTTATTTATATAGGCTTGAGGATTCACCTTTATGAATGTAAAACTAAAAGCACAAGAAGGTTAATTAGGTGAAAATAGGTTTAGGTGACAATGATCATGGAAATCCATCCTGTAAAAATGGTATAAAGTATCATGAGAATCATGATATGGGTAGAGCCATGGTACCCATTGTTCAAGATTAGGTCATGATTGTGACAGATAATCACATGATTTAGTTTTAATTAGTTGCCCTTAAAGTAGGGAGATGAATGTGGTTTGTAAGTAAGGGATGAGCTTAAGTTAGACAAAAGGTTTATTTGATCCTTCTAACAAAAGAAAGGACATAGATGCGAAGCATTGAGGGGCTCAAGTTCTAGGTTGTCTTCAAGAGAATATAAGTGATAAGCTCTTGATCCATACTTATGGGTTATGATATAAGGTCCAAGATAATTGAAAACAAACTTGCCCTGCTTGCTCTTTTCCATATTGGTGACATGTTGATTTTCCTTTAAGATGAGATCTCTGATATTGAATTCTCTAACTTTAAGGTGTTTGTCATAGGCACATTTAACACACTATTGGTAGACATGAAGATGGGCGAGGATGGCTAAATGATGGTTATCAATTACTTCAAGCTAAGATAAAAGTTCTTGATGGTAATTATATTTAGAGATGAGATCATGCAAAGATATATGAAGAGAAGGGATTTGGATTTCAAGAGGTAGGATGACCTCTGCTCCAAATACAAGAGAAAAAGGTGTAGTGATCATAGGGATTTGAATGCTATTATGGCATGCCCATAAAGAGAATGGAATATGCAAATTCTAATCCTGACCAGAGAGAGGCATTGACCTTTTTGGTGAGCATGTTGTTGAGGGTCTTATTAAAGGCCTCTACATGCCCATTTGCTTGTGGATGATAAGGTGATGGAAAATTGAGCTTGATTCCAAACATGTCACAAAGACCTTAGACTTTCTTATTTTTCAATGATTTGCCATTATCAGTGATGATCTTATGAGGGATACCAAAGTGGTAGATGATACTATGGTTGATAAAGTTAATGATTTTGTTGACCTTGGTCAAAATGAGAGGGGCAACCTCTACCCATTTGGTTAAATACTCTATGATAGTGATGATATATTGGTGCCACTACGAATAATGGGGATTGATTTCACCAATAAGATTTAGACCCCATTATGAAAAGGGATAAAAATTCTTAGATACCTGAAGACTATAGCTAGGTGCATGATTTAAGTTGGCATGTTGTTGACATTTGACACACTTTTTCACATAATCACAATGGCCCTAGTTGAGGGTAGGTTAGTAGTATCCAAGGCAAAAGATACGTTTAGTAACAACCAGGCCACTAAAATGTCCTCCACAAATCCTATCATACATTTCCCTGATAACATGAGAGGCTTTATGGCTGTATAAGTAATGAAAAAGAAGACCATCAAAACCATGTTTATAAATGATTCCTCTAACTATGGTATAATGGGAGGTGCTCTAAATAAATGCCTATCAAGCATTCTTGAAAAGACTAGAGGGAATGATGGCAAGGCTAAGATAATCAAAGGTCCACTGATACCAAAGGTCAGGTTGGGCTTCCTTCACATTGAAGATGGTAGGATGGTCTGATTTGAAAAAAGAAGGTTTGATGAGGCAATGGATGATGAATGATAGCTTAGAGTTTGAGGGTGTAGATTGGATTTGGGAAGCTAGAAAAGCCATTGTGTCAACAAACTTATTTATAGATTTTAGAGTGGTTTAGATAAGGTATTATTCAAATGACATTAATGGTACATCAACCAATTATTTATGGTGTTGTATAACATCTTTATTATGTTGGTATATGTCATTGATTTGGTTGACCACCAGTTGGGAGTCACCAAAGATATTGATTATTTTGACTCACAAGGCTAAGGCAGTTTGGAGACCTATTACTAGGGCTTCATACTCAACCATGTTGTTAGTGCATACAAAATCAAGTTTAAAAGATAAAAGGAGGGGTTCACCATTAAGGGGAATAAGGATGATACTAGCTCCCCCACTATATTGACACTTGGATCTATCAAAGAACATGGTTACCTGGTAGGTGAAGTCTACTTGAGATATGGTTATGATAGACTCATCAAGAAACTCAAGAGGAGGAGGTTGGTTATTTGACAAAGGTGCTTCAACCAATTGGTCAATAATTACTTGCCCTTTAATTGACTTCTAAAGGAGGAACTTAAGGTCAAACTCAGCTAAAAGCATGAGCCACATAGCCATTCCTTAGTTTTTATATGGCTTAAAGTGAATGTACTTGAGTGGGTAAGTGTTGGTGATGACAAAATTTGTGTGGCTAAGGATGCAATGACAAATCTTGGTGGAAATAAAGACTAGGGTGAAGCAAAGATTCTCAGTATAGGTGTACCAAGTTTCATACTCTATAAGCATTTGGGTTATATAGTATATGTCTTGATCTTTGTGTTTGTTATCATGATGTGCAAGCATTACCTCGAGAGAATGGTCAGTGGCAAAAATGTATAGGAAAAAAGGCTCATCCTCTTTTAGAGGAATGAGAACTGGTGGGGAGAGAAGGTAGTTTTTGATGGAATCAAAGGCCTTTTAGCAATCTTGGCCCCACTTGAAAGAGATTTAGTTCATGAGAAGGTGATGAAAAGGTTGGCATCAATCAGATAGTTAAGAGATAAAGCGGTAGATAGATTGGAACTTCCCCTATAGGCTATGGAGATGATTAAGGTTGATAGGAGGAGGCATCTCTATAATTGCCTTGACTTTGGTAGGATTGACTTCGATACCATGAAGAGACAATAAAGCTAAATAGCTTGCTTGATAGGACCCCAACTATACATTTTATGGGGTTTAGGTAGACATGCTAATGGATAAGTTACTTAAAGATGATCTTAAGAACAAATAAATGATCCTTTTGGAGTTTGATTTTTCTTAGAAGGTCATCCACATAGTCCTCTACTATCTTATGAATGAGGTCATCAAAGATGTAGGTCATAACTGATTGTTAGGTTGCACCAGTATTCTTCAAACCAAAGGGCATGACCCTATAATAGAAATTTCCCCAAAGGGTGGTAAAAGAAATTTTGTGTTGGTCTTTAGGGGAAATCAAGATTTGGTTATAGCCTAAGAACCCATCCATAAGTGAGAGAATATCATGTCCAACTACGCGATCAACAAGTTGGTCAATGCTTGGTAAAGGAAATTCATCCTTTGTGTAAGTGAGGTTAAGGTCCTGAAAGTCTACACAAATGTGAAGTCCCCTTTTGGCTTTGGTGATAAAAATGACATTAGAAACCCATTGGGGATAGTTGATAGGTTGGATAAAATTGATTGAAAGGAGATGCTAAAGCTCTTATTTGACAAGGAGAGCTATGTGAGGGTACATCCAACAAAGCTTTTATCAAATAGGTTTGGAATCATTATTTGTTACAATGTTATGAGTGGCAATGGTGGGGTCAATTCCAAGCATGTCAACATATGATCAAGTGAATTCTATGTTGAATTCTTGGAGGAAGGTGGAGTAGTTTTGGTTCTTAATAAAATCTAAAGATTTCCCAATTTTGAAACATAGGATTTCTTAAGTGCATAAATTAATATCCACCATAGATTTATTCAACATGGTTGAAGTCTCAAAGGGAAATATTTATGGATAGAATGATCTTCTACACTGAGGTAGGTGAGAATGAAGTCATCATCTTGACACTGAATGGTAGGAGAGTCATCTTCTACCAGTTCAAGATGAGTTAGAGGAATGTTCATGGTTGCCTCATCCTTTTGGTAAGTTAGGGGTCTAAGGCTAACCATGTGGATGGGAAAAAAGTTAGGTGGGATGATATCATCATCCTCACATTTTGGTGGAGAAGAGGTTGGTAAAGAAGGGTTGTCTTCCTCAGCAATGGTTATGGTAGGTGGTTTGGTTTTCCTCTTGTTGGGTAGGATTAAACTAAGGCCACATTTCTCACGAGGATTTCTAATCTCTATTGAAATCATCTCCTATGGGCTATGCTCATATCATCTAAGACCAAATCCCTTTCAGGCACACCTATGGAGGTATGTCTTGGCAAAAGTTGGTTTGTCCAAGTAGGAGAAATCGGAGGTATATATGCAAGGTGAAAAGGAGATGGTCACAGTGTTAAGAGGTTTGTCAATTCCCCCATAAATGAAATGGGTCTGATAGGATAAAAGTCTAAGGGGAATAATTACTTTGATGTTGGGGTCATATTTGGGTTAGTTGCTAAGCTACCCATACTTCTAAGGAGTAGGGAAAGCATCAAGAATTAAGAGGTGATATTCCCCCAGTGAAAAATGTTGAAAGGTTGATTATAAGAGGTTAGTAGGGGGAATTTGATCTAAAGGGATTGATGTGTTAGTTGATTCCTCATTAGAAGAGGAAGAAATGATTTCCTCTTTTGTGTTTGGGGGCTTATCTATTATTGATGAAGGTTTGCTAGATGGAGGTAAGAGGACATCATTAGGTTGATAGGTCATGTTGCATGCCATAAAGGAACTTGGGTCAACTTTTATAGTGACAACCTAACCTTCATACTTGAATTTAATAAAACTATGAAGAGTGGAGGGAACACAAGCCATGGAGCAAATCTAAGGTCATCCTAATAAGACATTATATTGAAATTCACCTTCCACTACATAGAAGAGTTCTGGGAGAGTATGGGGTCCTAAATGGATATGAAAGACAACAATTCCCAAGTTAGTGGCCATGGTGTTATTGAAGGATCTAAGGATGGCAAGATATTATATATGACATTGGCTAGTAACTTAAGTTGATTATAGGCATGGGAGGAGATGATGTTAATATTAGCTCCCCCACCAATCATGAAAGACAACAATTCCCAAGTTAGTGGCCATGGTGTTATTGAAGGATCTAAGGATGGCAAGATATTATATATGGCATTGGCTAGTAACTTAAGTTGATTATAGGCATGGGAGGAGATGATGTTAATATTAGCTCCCCCACCAATCATGACCCAATTAATGCAGGTTTGGTTGATATAGGCAGTGATGAAAAGTGGTGGATCTAGATCTTCAAGGTGGATAGAAGGTATCTCCAAATCCTTAAAGCTGACAAGGGTGGAGAGTTAAAGAGTGCCAACAAAGGCAATAAGAGGTTGAAGATCTTTAGGTTGGACATCTATTGATTGTAAAGCTTCTATCATTACTTTATGGTGATGAGGTGAGGTACAAATAAGATCATATAAACCATTTTAGCTGGGGTTTGATGAAGTTGCTTAAGGACCACTCTTCTAATTTATTCATAGGGATTTTATTGGGAGGTACCCAAGATGGACACCTTGGGTTTGGGTGAAGGTGAAGATGCTTAAATTTGACTGGGTTGAGAGGTAGAAGAGGGATATGTCAATAGAATGGATACTTTAGATTTCCCCTTACCCTTTTGTTATACTTATGTGACCACATTGATAGTATGGATAGAAGGGAAAGTTGAGGTAGGAGATGGAGTTGGCTTCTCATCACTCTGAGGTGAGAGTGGAGTAAGTGTTAGCTTTTAATTATTTACTAAATTGATAAAGGGTTCATGGGGAGTTCATCTGATAAGGGATAATCTTCCTCATAAAGCTGATGGACAATGTCTTGGAGAACTTTGTAGTTCTCCATGTCATGTCCAAATGTTCTATGATAGGAGCACACTTGGCGATCATTATACTAGGTAGGCTTTGATCTAAGAAGATCAAATGGTTTGATAGGAGGTAAGGTCAAGCAAGAGGCTTGTAATAACCTTTAGAAAATGGATGAGTAAGATTCAACCAATGATGATGAGGGTTTACATGCTTTAGTTGTGTTGGGAGATGTTTTAGAAATGGGTTTTATAATAGATGGTTTCAACAAGATGGTGCCCTTAGTGATTTTGGTTTAGGTAAGGGAGCTAATAAGTTGGAGGTAAAGGTCATCAAGGTATATATTCTAGATAATGATGGCTTGACAAAGATGGGCATGTCAAAAAGTAGGAGTGATGAGATAACTAAAAGTGGTGGCTTGGTTTTGGTTGAGATAGATAGATTCCCAATTAGAGTAGAGGGATGAGGCCCTAAAATAGAGGGCAAGTTTGAGGGAGGTAGATGTTTGGGATTTTGGCCCCTTGGTGGTTTGACCTCCTTAGTTGATTTGGTTTATTTCTTGGTTGGTAGTTTTGATGAAGTTAGCTCTATTTTCAAAGATGAATGCTCTAAACTCTGCATAAATAAGATGCCAAGGTTTTTGGTTTATTTGGTCAAATTAGTAGATGATGATTTAGTTGCTTGAGGTATGATTATTCTGGATGGTTTGGAGGTGGTTGGTTTGGTAGAGGTTTTAATTGGTTTGAGAGTGGGTAGGATAAGAGAGCTAATGGGTTGGTTCACTAAAGATGTGTTTGGAGGTTCTTGTTTGGTGATGTAGGGGATCCCCAATTGTTTCCAAAAGGTGGCTCAATCCATGTCAAGTTTGGAGACAAATTCTAATCTCTGAATTAATCTAGATAAATTCTTGTATACTGGTCTCATTCCCTAGGTAGTGGCTTTAAAAGATAGACCCATAGGTTGAGAAGGGGGAGTGATGACCTCATATTTTTCCTCAATCAAAGGATGCAAGGTTGGGATAGGTGGTTCTTATGGAGAGGTGTTGATAATGAAATTTCCTATTTGGGAATGATATACATAGGATGGGTGGTTTGTTTGATAGTTGAAGAAGAAGGTAAGGTGATGGTTGGTTTCTCAAGTATGTCTGCTGAAGGGGAGTTGGAAGAATCTAATACCTCAATAAGTGAAGTTAGGGAGAAAGCTATTTCCTTGGTTTGGGTCTCCAAAGGAAGAGAAGTCAATTATACTACCTCTATAAGTGGAGTAGGCGAAGGACCAGTAGATTGGGTGGTAGGTTCTTCATCAAATAGTACATCAAGAACCATGTTGACTATATCAGTGTCATGAGAGCACTTAAATTTTTTGCTCTCATTTTTGACAAGGGCATGATTGGAAAAAGGTTATCTAAAAATGTCAAGGGCTTGGTTAAGAGGCATACCAGGGTTGTCCAATATGAGTTCCCCTTGTAAATAAGGGATTAAACAACATTTTTGAAGGTATTACACCTATTGACATCATGTCTAATTACACAATAGAAAGCACACAGGTCATTCTCATTATACTAACTAGGTGTAAGATGAGAAGAGTCAAATTTTTGAGGAGGTTTGATGGGAGGGAGCTTTATAATATTAGATTTCAATAACTTCTCCAAGACTAAATATAGGATTCTCCAAGTGGAGTAAATTATATTTGATTATTTTGGTTTTGGTTTCTCATGTTTTGATTAGAGGCTTTATAAGGGTTTAGTTGGTTGATACAGGGTGGTGGAGTGGTCCTAAGAGTAACTATGTTTGTCATCCCCTTGCTCTTGGTCTCGATATTGGTTTAGTTACCTAGTTTAGAAGAAGAGGCATCATTGGTTTTGAAAGTAGAGTTTATCATTTTTCAAATTTATCTTATCCTCATCTATGGCTCTATTTTCTACCTTACATGCCATGTGAAAGCTTTGTCAAAAGTTTTGAAGATTTGAACATGTAGCATGGAAGAGATATGTTCAACACAGGCCTGAGCAAAGAGTTATATCAGTTTGGGTTGAGGTAAGGACAATGATAGTTGATTGAGTAGTCTTCTCCAATGAGCCACAAAATCAGAAATAGAATAATCCTCAAATTATTAAAAGGAATAGAGGTCGGTGATTGAGACTTTCTTGGAAATATTGATTGAGAAGTGATCCAAGAAAGTTTAGGCTAGTAGGGTAAAGGAGAAGATTGAATGTTTGGTAATGGTACTATACCAGTCCAGTGTTGGGATAGATAAAGACATAGAGAAAGTCTAGAGAGAAAGAGCATCATCATAGGAAATCATGTAACATGCATGCCTAAATGCTTGTAGGTGTTGTTAGGGATCTTCCTTTCAATGAAATTTTGTGAATTTCAAATGCTCCCATAGAGCAAGATAGGGTCTAATTGGGATAGATGGGTGGATAGGTTCATTACAAATCTGGTCATAGGATAAGAGGTTGTCATCCCCAAAGATGGATGACTCTAGAGTTGTCATCTTGTCCATGAGCATTTTCATTAGGTTCATTTGGGGTGGTGCACTTAAAGGATTGTAAGGTGTGTATTGTGGTTGAGGTTGGGTGACATATTGATAGTTTTTTGGAGGTTGGGAGGTTGTCACATATGGGTAAGTGGCCATAGGTGGTTGGGTTGGAGTTACATATGAATACGTGGTCACTGGTGGTTGGGTAGAGGGTAGGTATTAGTGAGTAGCTGCGGGTAGTTGAGTTGAAGGTAAGGGATAATTGGTAACCTTGGTACTTATAAGTGATAAGGTAGAAGATATTAGTGTCACTATGTTTTGAAGTGGAGTGGGGGTAACTAGAGGAATGGTAGTGGTAGTGGTAGTAGGTTCTCCAATAGTAATTGGATTATGGGTAGGTAGAGGTTGGGTGGTTGTTGCATTGGAGGAATTGTTAGTCAGGATAAAAGGTATTTGGGTGTTAGTGGGTTGAGCTAGTTGGTGCTACATGGTTATGTCAGATGGGTTGTTGATGAGGTAGATGCCTAAGTAGCTAACAGTTGGGTGGTGATAATGGCAATAGAAGAGTCACCTGAAAATCCCAATGGCATGCCATAGGGTAGATCAATAGTTGGTATCAAAATGGGTTTATGGTGAGCTACTATGCCAAGATAATGCTACAAGGCTATCAAGTTATTATCCAAGAAGGTAATAAAGTCTGGGTCACCTTGGGAAACTATTCGAGGCACACTAGAAGAATCATAATGATGAGTATAACTCTTAGCATCTAAGATATACTCTATAGATGAGGAGCTAGAGGAGACTGATTTACTCTATAGATGGGTCCTGACTTTCTTGGTCTCTTCATTTTTGACAAGTAAGAACCATGAAAATGGGAAGAGAGGAAAACACAAATAATCTTTACATCTCAAATAGAGAGAAAACAATAAATGATCAAAGAAATCCAACACATGATAGAGTACATTAAAATCTTGTAGTTAATTTTAATCTTGCTTTTGGCTTATGCCTAAAGTTATGAGAATGTGTGATAGAAGTTGGCTTGTAGATCAAGTACTATAGAATCAATCTACGGTTGGTTTTAGGTTGTTCAAGTGATTAAAAGGCTCCATATTGAAATTCAATACATGGCTTGGTATTGGGGCCTACATCCTAACTTCACATACTACAATGATAAGGGTGTCAGGTGTTTTACAAGTATATACCAAATTCTAGAGTTTATACTCAACTATAGAGATAAGTTAGTTCTCCCATTGGTAATAACCTCTAAGTAGAATTTTTAGGTAAGGGGTAAGGTGATCCACTGGGTGATGAAATCCTAGTCGGACCTTGTCTCAAGCTCTTTTGATGTTTTATTAATGAAAGTGATTTGGTTTAGTGTGTGCATCAAAAGTGATGCTATGATAAGTTTAATGTGGTTTAATTTAACTAGATGAGCTAAACTTACAAGCAAGTAATGGATGCACTTGATTTTAAGACCAAAATAAAGTTCAATTTCATTTATGAGCATAAAATAGAGAGAAAATCATACAGATGTAAACAAAAGAAAACTCAAGTAGAGACTCTGGTCTCATTGGATGTGTTAGAATGTTTCAGTGAGTTTTAGATTATTTTCATAAAGGTGAGAAAAATAAACTAGATAGGGGTGTGGTTTAAAAACTTATTTGTTTGTGTGCATATTGATCAAAATATTGTGAAGAGATCCTCTTTGGCTTGGGAGGATGGCCTGCAAATAATATAGCACTAAGAAGATTTTTTTGTTAGATAGATAGTTGGGTGGATTACCTAGCACTAGCCAGATCTCGAAAGCAAGAGCTTCCTCAGGGGTTGTCAATCCACACATTTTAAATAATCAAGTTTATAAACATAATGATAAAGTACTTGCATCAATAATCAAAAGGTATTAAAATTAAACACAAGAAATGCTTTCTAAAGAAATAGGGCAAAATGACTAATTGTAGCAATAGGTGGATCAATACATGTGCTAAATAGCTTGGGTCTATTTCATAAAATTAGATAAGGGTCTATGAAAAGGTAAGTACACAAAAAATTGGATTTGGTCAAGGGTAAGAGGGTGAAAATAACTTGCTATTATTTTTTGCCATAGTGACCATCAGGGGTTAGGGTTATCATCGACAGTCAAGGTGATCATCGATGGTTGAGACAACCATCGATGATTACTGTGTGTAATTTTGGGTTGGTAAATAGCTGATTAATGGGATCACAAATTTAAATTATACGAAATGGGTTGGTGTTGGGCAAATTCTGAAATAGAAATAAAGTAAATGAATATTAGAAAATAAGTACTTATATATTGCCAGAGGTTGATCTGGTGAATGGTTGAGGTGGTTGGCCCATTGGTAAAATATGGCATGATTCTGATAGAGTAATAGTATTTGATGGTTTGGTAGAGTGATGATGACAAGTTATCTCTCTGATGTGATGGATGGATTGTTAGATGAAGTGACTTGTAAAGAAATTTTGGATGCATAAGCTCTTAAAATTTTTGATGATATTTGCAAATGATTTTCACCTCTGCTCCTTTCTTCTTATAGGCATAAGCAAGAAGTGGAAGTGAAGGTGGGAACTCGGATTCTAATTATAAAATGTGCATGCAATGACTCATGTGGATTTAGATAAGTTAATTTTAGAAAATCAAGGTAGATGTTTGCATGTTAGTTCTTAAGATGCTAGACCTTGACCATCGTTAGTTAAGGTGACAATCAATGGTCACCCTAACTGTTGATGGTCATGGGTCAAAGGTAGGGTTGGTCAAAAGGCAGGGTTTTAATAATTAGGTCAACCTACTTGGGTTAGATGGGTTATGTTGATTTAGGGGTCAAGAAGGTCAAGATTGGGCCCAATGGGTCTTGAGGTCGTCCAGGGAAATTATGACATTTAGAATCATCGTGTGTGGATTTTCAGTGTCTACAGTGTAATTTTATTTCATCATTAAATATTCCAAGCATAACTCACTATATTTACTAGAGATGATAGATTCATTTGCCCCAAATTCATAGATGTAACTATATTCTATTGAAATTGAATTAGTTGTGAAGTCTAGTATATCATGGCTGCAAAAGGATTATTAGTCTGTCAATTTTAATGAAGCTGATTTATCTGCAAAAGACTCTATAGATATAATATACGTGTTATTGAATGTGTAGGAATTTATTTATACATTTATAATTTTATGTGATTCTAAACAAGATAAAATCATGGATCAACATTAGTCTATTGAAGGATCTATATTTGCATTCCATGGAAATTCTACATGTACTTGGTATTCTATCATAAGTAATGGCTTAAAGGGTTTGCATAAGATAAAGTACATGTATGATGGAAATGTTTGTATCCACCTCACAATTGACAAGAGCTATTCATATTTTTTTTGTTATCCTTTATTTTTTAGTGAAAACAAGAAACCTAAATATTTTAGAGTGTTGGTTCTTTTTAAAATTGCCTCATGGAAAATGTATACAAACTTTTTTGACATTTTGGTGGTTCCCAATGAGATTGAGGTTATCATACAAATTAATCGTATAGAGTTCATATGATCCTTCTACTTTTCTATTATCAATAGAATATGTAATGTGGGGAGGAGCCTTACTTCTTAAACATTCAAATTTGTAATTACTTGAGGACAAGTAATTTGAGGTAGGGAGGTTTGTAATCTACCCAAGAAGGAGATCATTGAATTCAAGGAGAGGTGATACCATTTCACATGAAGAAATTGCTTCCAAGGATAATCATTGCCATTTAATACAACATCTATTAAATGGACATGAATGGAAATTTCAAATGGAATTATTATTAGAAGTGAATGGAAGTGTCAAACAAAATTATTACCGAAAGTGAATGAAAATATTGATGGAAATGGTAACAGAATTGTTGACAAAAATGTCAATGGTCACATCTTTTGTTGAAGAGGTGCCTCTTGGATGGGATGCCTTCTTTGTGAGAAGTTTCTAAAAGCTATGTAAGGGATAAGAGATGTGGAAGTATTACAAACATTAAATTATGAATTTAATCATCTAACTCAAATAAGTGTCATGCTATACAACCACTCTCGAGGATGAAAACCCTTTTGATTATAAAAACCCAAGGATGAAATGCCTTGTGGACTTAGATTTTATTTAATTTATTTATTTTAAATGCAATATTTATATTTATAAATAAAAATAGGTTTTTTGAGAAAACCAAAGTGATGTAAAATATTTTGATTTAGAATATTACAAATTTGATCATAGAACAAGGCATTGTAGAAGACACACCATGAATGAATATGCATGGAACTATGAGAAGAATCATCAGTCAAGAGGTATGGGTAATGGTGTGTTTCCATCAAGAGGAATAGCATGTTTCAATTATTAAAAGGTTGTTCTTATTACAATGTTTTGTAAGCATGGATTCTCAATTCAAAACAAAAAGATTGAGGCCCCTAAAGTTTAATAAAGAAGACAAGACAATGAATTGAGACCAAAGGTAGTTAAGGTGAATGATGATCAATATGCATGTACAAGTGGACTATTTGCCATGGTAGATCATAGTTCAGATGTAAAGGAGTGCCAAAAATTCTCCTTATCATCTTAGGTTATGGATGAAGGAGTCAATATAAATGGACCAAGTCAGAATGTTGATCAAATGGAGATTGAAAAGGTCAAGCCAAAGAGGCTATTCAAGCCTAATAGGATCATGAAGAAATTTTAGTCTAGTGAGGAAATGGAGATCTGGGAATCTCCCGAGTTTATGTCTGTTTAGTACTCTAGAGAAGAGATGACTCCATTAGGCTTCATGGAGGCACTTAACTAGTGATAAAAATCATGAAGGATGCTTAGTCTTAGGAGGAGATTTGTATTCTTTGTTTCAGATCCAACATTCAATCAATAATCCATTGCAGGTGTGATTGTAAAATATGAGTTACAAAGTACTTTTATGATGACTTGATCAAACCAAGTCACATTCATGATAGTGTCTAAATACCTCATAGAGATAAGGGGAGTCAATCATGCTCTAAGAAAAGGTGTGGTGTTCTAGGTCAAGGATTAGATAGTTATCAAGAGATTACCCTTTGTCATTAATGTCAAAGGGGGAGAAAATTTTTAGTTGTGGAGAAAGGTCAGTTTGAAGAGATACAACCTCGATAGATGAGAATGATTAGCTTTATTTAAGTGTTTGAAATCAATGATAAAGGGGGATATTGTTGAGGTATGATCCTATTGTTGATTTTGTGGCATAAGTGTTTTCATTGATGTCAAGGTCAAAATGGATGTTATTAATGTCAAAGTCAAAGTTGGCATCATGCATGGTGAAGTAGTATGTGGCAAGGAGTCTTATGATAAGAGAGAATTTAAAGGTAGCCTATTGTCTCTCTATTGAGAAATAATTTTAATGCAACCTGGTAATTCTTATGAGTTTGATGACATGTCAAGGTCAAGGTCAAGATACAAGGTAAGCATACTTTTGATCACTAGTCTTAAGGAACATTGTCATATCATGAGCATGTGTATGAAGATGGTGGTCTGGTAATATGGATAAACATAGGTATGAGTGGATGTTCAAGGATTCCTAAGCATGCATATGAAGTGTGGGAACACTCAAGAAAGTTTTAATCTAAACCTATAGGGGTGAGGTCTTAAGCCTAAGCATACAACTAGACTAGTCCTAGACCCTACTTGACCTAATAAAGTACCATGAAATGTTATGAATACTTATGAAGGATACAAATTAGTGGTAGATAATGTTAAAATCTGTTTGAAACTATAAACATGTGTTTAAATTAGATAAGCCTTTAAAGAATATGTCAAGGCTATTTCATGGCTTATTCATTTACATGAAGAGACCTAGTGAGAAGGCATAGGCTTGGTAGCATGATGAGGGGAGCAGTTTGAGGCTTGTGAAAATAAGATTGGTAGTGTTTGAGCATGGTATGAAGTTTTATGACATGAACATGAAGTGTTGAGAGTAGTGTAAGTGATTTCAAGGTATGTTCAAGGTCTAAGTGTGACTGGAGTTCAAGGCCTAATGTGTAAAGAGACCTAGTGTGGCCTAATGAGGGGTCAAGTTTAGTTTTCAAGGTGATATAGCTCATGAGAGCATTATCAAAGGTATTAAATGTTTTTTCAAGTGTGTTTACCAAGTCTAAGGTCAAATTCTAAAAGAGAAATCATGAAACGTGGTTTTGAGGTTTTTTATGTGCACAAAATGAGGTATTACAGACTTGAAAAGGATTTTCTTATGCTTGTTGGCATGTTCAACCTTTCTATGATATCCTAAAAAGTTTTAGGAAGTTGGGAAAGGATCTTAACTCAATTTTTTAATCATTAGTTTCTATATTAAGGCCCAATCTTTATGAATGATTGTTAAGATTGTAAGGTGGTCTTAAACCTTCTAAAACCCTAACAATGATCTGATATGAAATATATTGATAGAAATGAATTATATGACCTATTTTTATGATTGGATCATGTGTAAGACTCTCCTAAGTACCTCTAAGTGTTATTGGTTTATCAGAAGAGTGAGTAGAAACTATATAAACCCCCTTTTTTCTCAAATTTTTGATGTAGTAGTTAGGGTTGACCAGGTCAAAGCATGAAAATTATTGGAAGATGATGTGTGAGGATTTTATTTTTTGTCCATATAATTTTATGAGTAGTTTATACAATTCAAATATGCTAAACCGGTCATGGATGTTGGCCTATCACTAAAAAGGCCTAGTGAGGAAGATAGTGAGAAAAATAGGTAGAAGTGAGAATGAGATTGAGGATATGTTACAATGGATTAGGTATGGATCTAATTATAATGGGTTATTTTTAAATACATATGATACATATCCCTAATGGATATAAGTTTTCAAGTATGGCATAAATTTGATCTCAATCTGACTTGTCTAACACAGTAAGTTTTATGTGCAGTGAATACATGAGATTGGTATGTAAGACCAATATTGATATTTTATCTTATAATATATTTATTTCAATATATTATAAGGATGTTTAAGGATCATACAAACCCATTATAATTTCATGAAATTGATTCTACTGGTGTTCTAAGTGACTGTTTCCATGACAATGTTTTGGAACTACAAGAAGTTTTCTATGTGTGAGTAAGATTGATACTCTTGAGTCATTATGACCAAAATTAAAGAATATAATGAACATGAAGTTTTTATATAGGTATCATAGGTTAATTTTAATGTATTTATCTTCATTATAATTTCCTATGAAGGTGTGAAAATTCAAAGGTTCTTGATTGGGTTTTGAAGCTTGTTTGTAGTTTTGAGTAAACATGTGAAAGTGGTTAGTTTGAGGTCTTTTGTCATGTATGGTGAATTATAATGGACATGGTGAATACCCTAAGATAATTAAGGTTATATTCATATGATTTATTGATATATTTATGTGGAAAAGTTGAGTGTATGCTTCAGATATTCAAATCATACTTTCTAACAGTGAGAAGGCCTAATTGTGAGTAGACCTAATAGTGTGGTTCAAGGGGTGAAATGATCTAAATGGTGTAGGGGACCTAAGGTGAGATTATCAGGAGAATAAATAAATTGTGTGAAGTATTTCATCCATTTATATAGGATCATATGTTCCAAAGTGGTCAAGGTGAAACATATGCTTTGAGAAGGCCTAATTGCATTAGGTCTCTATTAGGCCTAATAGTGTTTTTGGTCCTTATGAATGGTGACTAACCTATGTGATGGTTATTTCACTTGTGAAATTTTTTTTTTGATCTATTATAAGGTTTATATAAGTATAAATAGGTATGTGGACAACTAAGGCATGTGATATCAAGATTTAAGAATAAGAAAAAGGTTTAATAGGCCTTATTTGACTGGTTAGAATATTTGGTGTGGTGAACGAATGAAATAGAAGTTTGGAAACTAATTATAGGGATTTAAGACCTTTAAAAAGGCATGTTGAATATGTCATGAAGTTCTAATAGTGATTATATAGATGATGAGCAAGGTCATATGACCTAAAGCTTCCAAGAAGAGGGCTAGTTGAGCGAAGATGCCTACTAGGCTATTTGAGAGAGATAGAAGAGTTTGAAGAGAAAAAAAGGTGATCATAATAAATTGTGTGAGAAATAGGTGTCTAAATGTGATAATAGGTTCTAATTGGATGAGTTTGTGTTGAATTACCTAGGGGGTTAGTGCCTCCTTGTAAGTTGATGATTGCTAAAGGACTAGTTGAGTTGGTGCTTGAATAGTGAGGGGTTGGTGCTCCTTGTGGGGTTGGTGCCTCAATAAATATTGATTCAATAATTATAATACTATATTACAATTTATGAGGGTTTCCCACATATCTCTTGTGTTTATATGTTATATGCTTATATGGATGCCTGTTTATACATTGATTGATGCATGTGTTTGAATGAATGCTTCATGCATGATAAGTGAAATTGAATGATTGTTTTAATGTCAATGACTCACCCCCCCCCTTAGTATTTGTACTTCCAACAAAGTCTAGACATGCAATTGCATTAATGTGCAGTGTAATCTAGTGACCTAGAGCCTCCTAGATAAAGCATTTTGGGTAGGGCCATTTCTGTCATTATATTATTTTTACTTATAGTCATCTTATTCAAGTTTTTACTTAGATTTCCCCACTTTTGGATATGTATGGTGAGGATGATCCCTCCTTATGTTTTCAATCTTCTTGTATGAATAAAATTGTGCATCTTTAGTTGAACTTGGCATGATGATCTCACTTTTTCATTTTCAATGATGTGCCTTGTTCTTATCCATAACTTGTTTAGAGTCAAATAGAAACACAAACAATAATATAATAGTAAAAATCCACACTTTTAGCTTCTATTTGGTGAATTTCTATTATAGAATTATCATCTTTGGAAGAAGGGTCTCATAGTGGATTTGATGCATTGTCGGTTGAGAGTGTAAATTTATATAACAAATCACTTTTAATGGTTATCAATTACAAATTAATATAGATAATGATTTTTGATGATAGATGTTAATAAATATAGTTGATGTTGATTTTCCAAATTGTAGAGTTGGATTCCCATTATTATTCAAGGATCTTGTGCTGGAACACACACACACACATATTGTAAGAACATTAACAAAAGTATATATACTTAAAGACAAAACAACTATGAAAACAACCACTAAGGCCTTAAAAAACATAGTAAGAATAATAGTTCAAAACTAATGTAATTATAATATAAAAATGACCATACATTGTGGCACCAATAAAAAAAACACCACCCTCAACAAGGACACAACCCCCAAACATAGTCAATTATCTTAACACCGTCATAAAAATAAGTCAAACTCCCCCCATCGTCCTCAAGTCCCAGCTAGTTAGTCTTGTCATAGAAGTAAAATCATAGAGACTAGGAGGGCTGAAATACTCAGCCTACTCAAACAGAGTTTTTAAATTAGAATTCTTGACAAACTGAACCAAATCATCAATCTATTATTTACCTCCCTTCTCATTAATATTTTTTAGCCTAACTGCTAGCTCACTAACATTTAATTAAATAATCTTCCCCATATTAGAATGTAGAATATTCCCATAAGAGTGAAGACTAATCCCACCCTTAGGTACAATGAGAGGAGACATAGGACCATCTCTATCACACATATGAGAAGCAAAATCCAACCTATTTTCACTCCCTAAGTTCCCACTAAATTGCTCCTATTGTTCTTGGGAACTAGATGCTTGTAGGATCAAAAGAACATCTTTATTATTAGCTACCCATGACTCAATACCATCTTTATCAGAATCATAGGAAGAGACCCAAGTTGGTACAGGGCCATCTGCTTGTTCAAAATAAGACTCTTTCATTATTTACTAATCAAATTCCAAGATCTACACATCAATTGTTGTATAGTTATACATCCTTCAATCCAAAGCAAGAGTCATTATAGGGTGTCCACTAATATCCAATAAAAATCTATATTTAATCTTCATCATGCCTATCCTAAGAAATTATTCCAATTGAGGCTACAACACCTTCAGTTGATCAGCATAGAAATAAAACTAGAGATAAGTTCAACTATGACGTTAGTAATCACCCTAGTCTTAAATTAAAAAATCTCCATAATCCTTTGATTCCAAATAAACCAAATAATCTCAATGGATAATGCTAACCAAAACTCATCAAAAAATATATGAACTTTTTTCTTAGCATAGACATAGCCAAAAGCAATATTAAACCAAGAGATATCACATTCAAATAAATAAGACTGGCTTTTTAAGCAATAATTCCAAACTCTAGCAACATAATGACAACTAAAGAATAGGTGATCAATGGTCTCCATCTCACCACAAAAAAGATAAAAGGGTTTACTAAGACCAAATTTTGCAAGAACAATAGCAACAACTAACTTATTATGCAAGAGCAACCATCTAAAATGGGACCCTTTAAGCTCAAGACAAGAAGCATAAATCATATCAAACCTAAACATCCATCTATGGAGAGCATCAAAAACATGCCACTTATGATTGAGATTGAGATAAAGGATTTTAGAAAAGGAGAGCTTATTATATAACATGTTCATGGTAAATTCATTAAGAGGTGGGCCATTAATCAATTTAATTTTATCTCAAAACTCTTCATTGTCATCAATAATAGAAATAGATTTGACATTATGGAAATATTTTAAAATAATGGTATAAGTCCTATGTTGATAAGACGACATGGGAAAAATGTCACTGAATGTCTTCATACCCTTAGCAAACCAAACAAAGGTAGAACACCCTTTAGTAAATGCAATAAGCCATCTATTGATAATGAGGTTCAACCAAATGGACCTATACCCTAAGCACCTTGAACCCAAATCATTGAATACAAGCATAATAATAATAATATGCTTCCATATTGAGTGAAAGATGGGAGATCCTATAACCTAAACTAAGAAAGATCCAGTCAAAAGATTTGAGATGTATAACCCTTTATAATTAAGCTTCCCTTTAGGGAAACCCCTCAAAATATTGTTCCTAATCAAAATTTTACAATTCTCATCCTCTTTCATTGCCTTGATAATCCACTTAATTTCCAAAGTTTTGGAGTGGACATGTTCACACTAGATAGTGGTTTGTGTTTTTACCAAACCAGTTTTGTTTCTAGTTGTGTTTGCACTCAGTTTAGGAGTTAAGACTAATTGGGAATTAGTTAATTAGTTGTTAGTTAATTAGTTGTTGTGTCAAATATTTTCACACCTATTTTATGCGTAAAAATATTTCACATCAACTAATATTTTTTTCACACAACAAATTATTTGTTGTGCATAACAACCTTTTATGTCTATTTAATATGCACTCCTATTACTTTTCCTAGACCATTGGAAGAGGGAGAAAATCATAGATTGTATTAGTGACCTTAAGGCAATAATGAGAGATGGAGTTTATTATGCATAATTATTTATCTCTACATAATATCTATGATGGCTTTGTTGAAGCAATGGTAATGGCATGCAAGAGTGATCCTGCTAATTATGAGTTCATGTTGAACTTCAACATGGTATTAGAGATATCCTATGCATCCATTACTCAATGAAATTTGTTTTATCTTCTTAGTATTGATTATCTTTCATTATTTTATACATATAATATGAGGATTATTTATATGTTGTCTATTTACAAAAAATTTAGTGTATAATACATATCAGTTATTTTTGAGCCATAGTAAACTGTACTTCTACATATTTACTGTAGGATCTTACATATGCTCACTAATGGAATTTAAAATCCTGATATTAACATTTAGAGCTATGCCTACCCAATATTGATTCATGAGAATATAAGGTGTCTCATAGAGTATCATCTTGTCTTGAAGGTTGATGGGTTATTTTTTGAAGTGATGTAGTTGAAGCCCATCCCAATTTACTGGACAGATCCCCCTTCTTCATGCCATAACATCAAATAATTGATCTTTACAAGTTCCCATAGCATTTAGATCAATAAATATCAGGATTATCAATCCCCTCTCTACATGGGATACACCTTGAGGTGATAAAGCTTTCTATAGCATTCCATATACTTTTCATGATAAGATACAGTTTTTCCACAACCTTCCTCACCACCAGCCTGCACAGCCACCTATGCCATTCCACTCCCAAACTTGCCATTGACACATAACTAAACCTTTGAATGTTGGAGAACCCTTCTCCTCTCCACATCTACATTCATATACATGACATGCTAATATTTTTTAAGTTGGAGCAAGCATGGCATCCTTGGGTTGGTGAAATGTCCTCCTCCATTAGCGAGCAAGGTGTCTAAATCTACATGTTGGTGGCCTTCAATTTGTATCTCAACCTCACATGACTCCTTCATCCCAACTTTTTGGTGGCATACATTCTAAAAAACCCATTTTTGGCTCAATCTAAGCTATCTCAGTGTAAGTATCCTCCTATGTTGCATACCAATTGCTTTTTTGAGATTGTAAACATAGAGTTGGTGACTATGAGTTTTAAAAAAAAGCAACATATGTTATGTAAATGGGCACTATCTTTTAGAGTGTTGAAATTTATTTTAGGGAGGAATATTTTAAAAAAGTGAGGCTAAATTTTTTAAGTGGAAAAATAAATATTTTTTAAGTGGGGGCATTTATAAAGTGCAAAACTAGTGTGGGAGGGGCCAATTTTTTATCTGGTGGTAAAGTATTTAAAAGAGGAGTACATTTATTATTTTTTTAAGGTTCACATTTTCTATATCAATTTTCAAAGATCAAAGGTGAGGTCCAGTCTCATAGGCAGTGAGACCCCCTCATGAAACACTTCATTTTTTGGTGTGATTTGTATATAGGATGTATTTTTGGTAAAGTTCAACATCCCATTTTTAGAGTGTTTTATCCTCTTTTATGCCACTTATGTACTCCTGGATGTATTTTCAATGGTAAATGATGTCCTTCTTTAGTCATTTTTTTCCACTATTGGTTTTTCATGCCTCCAAATATATATTCTCATGTGATTGAACCCCTTAGTGCTTCAAAATACCCTACTTGAAAAACCAAATTATAGATACACTTATAGATAGAGGGATTATGGAGAGTTTTTCTTAGTGACTTTCTCATTTTTATAGATTAGGATGATATTGTATGGATTACATAATTGCAAAATGAGATACTTTTATTTATTCACCTCCATGTTTTTGATAGTTTACAAACTCATAATGAGCATGCCACATCACCTAAAGGAGCTTGGGACATTTTTTTAACATTCTTTTATGAGGTCACTTCACTTCCACATGATCCTCTTTCTTCTCCTTCCTCTCAGAGTGAGGATTCTTATGTTGGTGATGTTGTTTTTACAACAACTTCTCCCATTTGTGTGGGTATGATTCTTGATGGTGATTTGCATGATGACTCTTTGGCATCTTCATCTTATCCTATCAGTTCTTATCCTCTTTCTATTTTTAGTGAGGACATATTTTTTGAGGATGAGACACTTATACCACCTCTTCCTACTACTCATGATGTATATTTGATTATTGATGATCACTTGGATGAGGTACCTTCATCTCCTCTACCTACTAATGCACATTATGATAGAGTGGTTATTGCACCAATTTTTTTATTTCGGTATGACTCTTGATAGTACCCTACCAATCCCTAAGCAACCCATTGATAATATGGCCTCTTTCCTATCACTTTAGGAATAAAAAAAGAAATTTTTGATGTATAATTTTCTTTTACACTCTCATATTCATGGAAAGGATACCCTCATTTGTTCTCTACAGAATAAACTAGTTGGTATGTCGTCATGTTGTGTTACTAAATAGGGTACCCATCCACTTGATGGACTTTTATAGTGTAATTTACTAGATTCTGAGTAATCCATTATTCCTACTACTCTTATTTTGGTTGATATTTATGTGCCTACTATTATTACACACTCTGCACATCCCACTCCAGTTCTTGTTGCATATATGCCTATTTATTTTGAGAAGCATACCATTAGCTTTAGTTCCTGCATACTTTATTCCATGGGTCACACTACCAAAATTGTAGGCATTGGGAAGAATTTACATGGAATTGCTCTCCCTATTCAACCTGTTATGTGGATTTATTAGTATGGCCTTAGTTATGATATAAGTACTTCATATTCATTGGGATTTGTTGATATAGCTCCATATTTTGTTTTCTCCACTCTTCATGAGGATAATGAGATACATATGGGCTCTTCTACACCTTTATTTAGTCTTAAAAAATCTAAGATTATATTGGTTAGACATGATCTACTTGCCATTTCTTTGGATGTTACCTCACATTCTTATACCATGGACTTTGTACCCGCTTATAGGCAAGCATCTTCATCCACCATTCATTTTCATTTGGGTTGGATTTATGATCATTCTTGGTGGCATCGATAACATTATTTAAGAGGACTCTATAGAAGAGGTTCCTCCACCACTCAGCTTCTTCGATCACACATTGATCCTCTTGAATTTTGATGCTTTGTGGATATTTGAGCTCATTGTTAGGCAGATATGTTTTTTGTAGAATACATCTCTCATTTCATACATGTCATCTATTATTGAATGCATCATGGACTTTATTACATCACTTGATGATTTTTTTTAAGATGGGACTTTTGTTTGTAGTCACACTGAGAGTCATGAAGTTTTTTATTCATGTTTATATCCTCCATATTGAGTATTTTAGTCTTATATTTTTTACTATCCCATCACCACCATGGACATAATTTTTGAGAGATTTTTATCTATATCTTTGATGTTGATAGTCTCCTTTAGATTTGTTGTGGAGTTTGATCTCCCTCTGAAGAATAACTAGTCTGGTGTAACCCAGTGTCAACATTTTAGTGTTTTGTATTGGGATTGGACCACTCATACACATATGATTTTTGAGTCACTACACCCACTTTTATATTATGGGGGGTGTGCACATACTACTTTAGGTGTTATGCTCATTAATAGTCTTTGGAACACCACATTTTATTTTAGAGGTAGTTGATTGAGTGCATTTGTATTTGATGGCCTTCATTCCATCCAGTGCACCTTTTCAACATTATGCTAAAGTATTGAGTCATTTTATTTCTTGGGACACCTTGAAACATATGTTTTTTACTCTCTCGATAGTTGTTACTAGTTTTTGGGAACCTTGCAGTGATACATTTCATTCTTGGTTACTCTTTTTCCCAATGTTTTGAGATTAATATTTTTTTATAGATTTAGGCTTGTATAGATTACCAATTCCTATTTGACTTGGGTATTATAGTGATTAATCATCCATGTAGTCTAGTAAGATGGATTAGTTACCATAAGGACACTTTGTATTTCACTATGATTTGTAGATGGGTATCTAATTAGGCCTAGTTTTTAGGAACCATCAGTCTCTTTGCTTTCTCTTGTCCCACTCCCTATTCTACACTTAAGGGAGGGTGTTAGAGTGGACATGTTCACACTGGCTAGTGGTTTGGACTTTTACCAAATAGTTTTATTTTTAGTCATGTTTGTACTTAAGATTTAATCTTGATTAGGATTTATTTAATTAGTTGTTATGTGTCAAATATTTACACACCTATTTTTTGCATACAAATATTCCATATCAACTAATATTTGTTTCACACAACTTATTTGTTGTGCATAATAACCTTTTAAGCTTATTTAGTAGGCACTCCTATTAATTCTCCTAGATTGATGGAAGAGAGATAAAGCTATAGATTGTATTATTGACCTTGAGGCAATAATGAGAGACATAGTTTATTGTGCATAATTATTTATCTCTACATAATATCTATGATGACTTTATTGAAACTATGGTAATGGCATCCAGGAGTGATCTTACTAATTATGAGTTCTTTTTGAACTCTGACACAGAGTAATCCTTTGGATTCTCAAGTCCTTTAGACCAATGCCCCTAATTTTCTTTGGTTTATAAAAAAATTCCTATGATCCTATACAAAAGGTTGATCTATGTTTTATTAAATAAATAGAATGAGGTAAGTATATACTGTAGGAAGTAAGATTTTTTTGGCACAATTGGACTCTACCCAAAAGGCAAATAAGATGCCAATGCCATTTATCAATTTATTATTGATTTTAAAAAAATGACTCACACATATATTTAAAAGAAGGAAGAAGAGAAAAAGGGATGCCTAGATATCTAACCAAATGGTTTGGGTCTTTCCAAATCCAACAAAAATCCAAAAGACAATAAAGTAGCCTTTCTTCCCAATCAATCATAAATGATTTATGCATCAAAAATTTTGAGCCATAGGTAAGCAATAAACATCCAGTCTAGATGCAACCTATTATAGGTTACCATTTTTTAATAGAGTGAACACTATGGTATCATTGAGAAATAGCACATCAATTATTTCTAACTTATCAGGCAAGGAGAGACCCTTAATAGGGGGTCTCATAATAAATCTTCTCAAAATATAGTGCAAAGATTCAATCGTGATTATAAACAAATAAGGGGTTAGGGGGTAACCTTATCTAATGGACTGCAATAGCTTAAGAGATTATATAAACTCACCATTAATTTTAATCACAACTAAAACATATTAAAAGAGGACACAAATCCATATACAAAATCTATCTTGAAACCCAAAGTCCTTTATCATCATGTCAATGAACGACCATTCAATTCTCTCATACACCTTTTCAAAGTCAATTAGATCATTCCAAAATCTTGTTTAGAGTCAAGTGCCTAGTGCATTCCTTCCTAGCTAGAGATGAGGTTATGAAAGACAAATCTACCCTCCACAAGACTAGTATGAATATTTGAGACAATTTTCGGTAGCAAAGAGGAAAGTTTCCTAGCAAGAATCTTGGTAATATTTTTATGAGAGACATTCAACTAGGTTATTGGTCTCAAATTTTTGACCTAAGTTTGGTCACCATACTTAGGGACAAGCTTAATACCCCTTCTATTAATCTCTACACCAAGGGAGCCAACCTTCACAACTTCCTTAAAGATTTTAAGCCAATCATGAGCTATCCAATCCTTATTAGCTTTCTAAACCTCAACAGTGAATCCATCAATCTCAGGGGATTTATCACACTTAAGGAAGTTAATTTTAGACAATATCTCATCCAAGGAGATCTCACTATCCAAGGAAGCAACTTATTCAAAAAAATGTTGGAGTAAAATGAGAAGAATACACCTAGCACATAAACTTTTGTTATGATCGACCTGAGTGCTCGACCCATCAATCAAAAAAAGGTTAAAGTAAAATGAGAAGAAATTTTTCTTAATTTCAGTAGGATATTTAGTGAACATCCCACCAATACTAATCTTTGTGATTTTTTGCTTACTATGTTTCACCTTCAAAAACCTAAAGAATAATCTAGAGCCCTTATCCTCAAGTATGAGCTTGTTTAATCTAGATCAAATTTGAGCACCTTTGGCTAAGTACATTTGGTGTTACCTAAATTGGTGTTTAAGCATAAACAAGTTTTCAAAAAGGTCAGGATTAGTTGGGTCCTTGTGTAATGTGTATTCAACAATAACCAACTTCACTTGGTTCTCTTTGACAACCTTCCTTCTCTTAGCCTTGATTTGACCATAGGTTCTAACAAAAAAATTAGTTAAATTAATACTACTATTCCATTAGTCAATACTCAAAGAAAACTCAAAAACCAATTTTCCAAGATGTTACACTTTATACACTCATTATCTCTTGAATAGGAAACATTAAGCTTATATAGACTTTTCCAGTTAGATATTCTAGAATCTAGCTCAAAATTTGGGAAAACAATAATCTCAATGGGGTGGTAGTTAGAGATGATGAAGGGGAAAGAATTCATCTTATTGCCTTTGTCAACCTGTTGAGTATTAAAAAATTTATTCAGATAAAACCTATCAAGCCTAAAATAGACTCTCTTGGATTTGACCTGATTGTTACACCATGTAAACCCAATACCATGACTTTACATTTTACCTTTGTTGAGAGGGTCAGAAATGTTGTGAATATGTTTCAATTTAGACCAAAAGAAAAGTTTATTTCCTTTCCAAGCATGAGGTTCTCCACCCTATTTATATTATTTTTATTTAATCATATTAAAATCAACCCTCATACTCTAAGGGATACTTTTTCAGTTGGATTCAATCCAGTTTCACAATTTTTTTCTATCCCTATAGATATTCAAACTATACGCATTACATATGCCAAAAACCTAGTTATTATAATTAATGAAAATCCACATTGCTCTGTGACAAGGGGATGAACCATGCTCAACAAAAAATTCAACCCAGTCAAGATTAATCATATTATAATCCCCACCCTTCCCTCTACAATGATTGGTAGAGAAGTGTGAAGAATTTAGCCAAATACAGTTGAGAACAGAGTCATTAGAGCCCACTTCTTTAACTTCTTGAATCAATAAGAAATCAATTTTTTACCTTGAGGGTCTAAACTATCTAATAATAGGCATTCTATCAAAGGATTAAAGACCCCTCACATTCCAATTGATAAACTTCATAAATAAAAGACATGGGTTTACTTTGGGTGGTCTGAGGGCTTAAGCCCTCCTTTATTTTGATAAAGTATAGTGAAACATTAGGGCACCTTATTCTCCTTAGATTTCTTTGTAGAATCTTCCAAGCTACCTTGAGATCCTCCTTTTTCTCTTTTACATTCCTCACCAAAGGTTAGACTTAAAAATAAGAAAATATTGTCTCAATTTTTAATATCTTTGTTCCTCTTTTGAGCTTCTCAGTCAGAACAAGGCCATTTGAGTCCAAAGGAGTAAGAGGAACTTTATCTTATAGGGATAAATCTCTTTCTCAACTTGAAAGGATTAGGAGAATAAACATGGGGTCTAAGTCATCAGGGAACACAGTAGGTCTAGAAGTAGGCAAGGTGCTATGGGTAGAAGCCCCAGAATGGGGTGGTTCATCAAGGATGACAACATATTCTTTTAAGGGTCTCTATTTAGGAAATGAAAAAATCTCTTCCTGAGGTTCAAACAGATCACTATAAACTGAGGAACTCTTAGGAACTAAGACAAAATACACATGGTTAGTTCTTCCAAACACCTCACTTTCAATAGACATAGGGGAGATGACCAATGGAGAAGGCACACTTTGTCTTGAAGGTATGATAAAATCACCAAATGGGTAAGAGGTGTAGCTTCATTACCAAAATATTTAATTTTTATCTCTCTTAGTTGCACATCAGGTGGTGTTATGTCTCTATTTGTGTCTAGCTCAAAGCAGGGGTTATCGTTCATAACCACATCAATAATGGACTTATTAAAGGAACCATCACTTTTACCACCACTAGTTTGAAGCAAACTATTTTGATATTTATTGATAAAGTTCCTATTTTTGTTCAAGTGGGGGTAATTTTTTTGAGTTGACCATCCTTTTTGCATAAAAAAGCACTGAGACCCCCCAAACCATTAATAGAGCAAGAGAATAATTCTCCTTTAACCCTAAATATTAAGGTTTATGGGAAGATTTCTAAAGTTTCTAGAGAAATTAAGACCCTATCTTGCATGTGAGCCAGGGATCTTCTAGTATATTCAATCCTTAGGACTTCTCCTAGTGGTTTAAGGGCATGGGAAAGATAGTTCCATAGTTGAATGGAAACATTTTTAATATCAACCCATCTAAGAGAAATTTTGAACACAATATCATTTTAATCAATGTTAAGGCTCCATAGAATAGCCTTAAACACAAATTAGCCAACATTCTATAAAGGTTTTCTAATGAATCTTCTTTGCATATTGGATTTTTTAAACAATACCATGAAAACCCCTTTTTGAAACATTGTACAAAAATTGATCTAGATGCCCATATTTCCTCCTCACATAGAGTTAGCCAATTATCAAATAAATTTATAGAAGGCAATTAATTCCTATTTAAGCATACCAAAAACACCCTATATTTTTAAGACACACTTCTTCATATACAAGTTATTCTCCATGGACTCATTTTGACACAAGGTTAGGGTTTTTCTTAGTTTAGGGGACTTATGAATTTTCTCTGATCCCTACTCATTTCCTCTAGCTCCTTTTATGCCATGACTATTGATAATTAACCTCACACCCTCTAAGTGATTATAGACATCTTCTTGTTGCAGATTTTCAATAAAGAGCTTCATATCATCACTACCTTTCCCGTCTCCAACTACCAAATTTGAAATAGTGCTCTCATCAAGGTAATACTCACCACTGATCTTCTCACTATAGGATTCATAAAGTCTACCATCTTCTTCACACTTTACATGAACTGTTGAACCACTTATGACCATCTCCATAAGTACTCTTGAATAAATGTTAACAAGGTTCTCTAGAACCAAAAACCATTGTGGCTTAAAAAATGAGAGCAACCAAACAAGCACGAGAGAAAAAGTGATATAAAAAAGGAAAAGCCAAAAAAAAATAGCACCAAACCTAAGACACCACACACCTAGGCAAACCACGACTACTATAAGACACAATCCAACAAAGAGATATGAGAAAATATAAGACTAAGGTAGCCAAGAGAACCAAGTAGGAAAGAGGGAAAGCTTGAAGTGTTGGTAATGGAGGATGACTCTTCATCACTCCATTTGTAGAGCTCCAAGCTTTCCTTGTGTCCCATCTTGCTGGAATATTATTTGTTATTAACTCTTCTGAGATGTACCACACATTATTAATGCTATTTTTTGGGAAGTTTGGGTGTTATCTAGATCTTGGGTTTTAATGTTTTTTCATGTTAAAAAGGGATTCATTATTTTTAAAAAAAATATAATGTTTAAAATGGGTTTAAAATAGGGCTTGATGACTTGGGGTTTAATGCTTTTTGCATGATAAATAGGGGTTTATGTTAAAAAAGGTTTTAAAATAAGATATAATGTTTTAAAATGGGTTTAAAATAGGGCTTGTATATCTTTCATACCACTTAAAAAATAAATTTGATTATGTCATGTTCAGCTTTTATTTATTTTCTCAATAAAATAAAATAAAAAAGTAAACACCAATCCGATACCAACACCCATGCATCTCTGATTTCATTTTCCACATAGAAGGCACTTGGCAGACTATAAAATGTCATGTTTCACATCATCTTCCAAAATATTTAGACCAAGCCAAGATAATATTGGACCTGACTACTTAAATAAATATTTTTATTCTCATATTTTGATCTTTTAGTCTCCTAGAAGGCAGAATGGTGTTACTACTTCCTATCTTGAATTGAGTGGTATCTTAACCAAATAAATGAGATCCACTTGACAAACTATATTAGGGGATTTCTATAAGCTTATTGGTTGTTATGGTAAAATCAACCCATTCTTGTGGTACATGGGACAAATCACCCTACCCATTTATAGGACCCATGACTTTCTTTTTGATCCTAGTAAAGATCCCATTGCAAAGCTCCAAAATCAATAGTAAGTTGCTTTGGATCAGAACCATTATCTTGGTGTAGACACCTAATATTTTTAAATCAAGCATTGGCCACAGATCATGTGTCTATCACTTTCTTCTTACAAATTGGGAGGAGTGATTTTGGTGCCAAGTTTATGGTTAATTTTGTTCCACATTAATACACTCTCCCTTTCTATGGTGCCAACTCAGTCTATAAAGGTATTTCTCCACATTGATACTTTCCTCCTATATTTGTTGATATGGGAAAATACTTTGTAGGTATTTCTAATCACAATATGATTCATTTGTTTATCTATACCATATATGTATGTAAAATTTGCTCAGATGATAGAATGAAAGTTGGATGGAGTAAGTATATGATAGTACATTATATCAAATTCCATGTTATATATGTATTTATGTATGTGTATGTGTATATCATATAAGATTTATGATCTGTTTCTCTTTTATTTCTTAGCACTGATCAAGTATAGAAGATATATACATGAAACAATATCCATCCCCTTCAATGTAAAAATTGATTTTTTTGGAAATGTATTGGCTGCACAATATAGAAAACCAATCCTTTCTAAGGGGTATATATAGCTTCATTGGTTTTTTAATTTCGTTGACTTGATAAATCACCAAGTAATAATACTCATGCATAGTTTTGAGATAAAGAATTTAAATTTGTACCATTTTCAATGGTTATCTACCATATATGTCACCAATAATTTACTTTAGTGTGTGACAAAATGGGGTTGCTCTAGTGGGATCACTTTTGTAAATTTATTTCCCATGAAATTGTTCTATTTTCTCATTATTTGCTTTGTAAAAAATTATGTTGTTTCAAGTTAAGAGTAATGTTTCCATATGTTGGAATAAATTTAGAACTATATATAACATAAAAATTTAAGAAAATCATAGAATAAAAATATGGAAAAATAATAAAGAGAGATATTTCATTTTCCAATGTTCACAATAATTGTGATACATCATTCCCATTTCCTTGAAGAAACTACCACTAAAAAACTTTGATTTTAAAGAACCATGGCATGTCGAAATGGGCAATAAATAAATGTGAAAGCATAAAAACATGTTATGATGTTGTCACAATTCACTACATTGTTCTAAAATTTCTATGAGAATAACATATGTTCCATATTATTGTTAGTAATCATGATTGGAATCAATTATGCAAACAATGAAAGTTTCCTTATTAGTTAATTATATTGACATGATATTCACTGTCAAGTCTATTCATGGTTTTAAAACTGAAGATAACTTTTGGTAATTGTGTTGCATCATTTATAATATCTATTATATTTATTATAGGCCCAACTATGATGGCAACAACATTTATCATCATTGGGTTGAGGGGAGTCTTGCTTCATGTGGCTTTGTATAGGTATTTCACTTCCCTCCGTTAATTGTACATACATTAGAGTTTCTCCCTATTTATATCACCTTTTTTTTTTCCTTTTTACTATACACTAGGCAACTCTTTGTCATGTAATTGTTCCCTTTGTCCTTGATAAAGAATATAATGCATACATCCTAATATATTGATCACTACGTGAATAATATTTCTTTCTAAGCTTTCCAAGAATAGTAGCCACTGGTTTAGAGTTTAAGGGGCATGATTATGTATAAATATACCAAAAAAAAAGATATTACACATAATATTTACCATTTGTACCATTTTTTTAAGCAATTTATCTTCCATTTGTGTCATTAATATACATAACTTGGATGATATGTGTACCATTGTTTTAAGCAACCAGTGATGTAGAGGATCACTCAATAGTTTGAGTGTTAGCATGTTTGAATGTGTAATGATAGGAATTTTTGGTTTGATTTGGTTTTTAGGTGTATTTTAGGGTCCTTAGAAATGTTTGGGAGTCATTATAATTCCTTAGGTTATGTTTTTGTAAGCCTTTTGGAGTTTCTCACCAAAATGACTAATTTGAAAATTTGAATTTCTAGACTAGCTTTGTGTGGTGTTTTTGAGTCTTGTGTAAAATATAATGTTTATATGGGTATAAATAGGTCCTATAAGGTTTTTAAGGGATATCTTAACGTGCATAATATGAAAGAAGAATGTAAATCAGGAAAATTTGAACATGTAACTGCCATTCAACATGGGTTGGCAAGAATAGGAGTTTGTTTGCATGATTAGTATAATAATAAGAATAGAATGCATGAAGAATTTATTGTGTTCATAGAGTATGGTAGTATAGGATTATAAATAAAGGAGATAGAGGTAGATATCTGAAGAAAGAGAGAGATCAAGATTTCAAAGAACCCTGTCTACCTTATCAATTTTATATATGGTTATTGCGTATCAAAGAGATCAATCAATAAAAGGATGCTTTGAATGAGTGAATTGTGAGTTTTAATGAGATAATTAGTAATTAATCCATCTAATTTTTGTTTTATCTGGTTATAAATAATTTTGGCACTTACCTTTAGTACATGGGTTATTTATGCAAGCTACAAGAATTTTTTTTACCATAGTTTTGAGTGAATAACATAGATGAGGTTTGAGATCCATTTAATGGTTTTAAGGTGTTGGGGGTGTCCTTTAGTCTCTATATAAGGATAATTATTATTTTTATGTTTAAATTATTCACTTTTTAGATTGAACTAAGATTTATATATCAATTCACACAGTCATAGGAAAGCATCCTATTTTAATATATTCAAGAAAGAAACTATTTGAGTGTGCCTTGAGGTATATTAAAAAGGTTTGAGGTGTTGATAAGGTATTAGGGATATTTTAATATTTATTTAAATCATTTTTAAATCTAATAATTCTCTTTGAAGGCTCAAGATTTAATCTAGCTTGCATCTTATGAATACACAGTCCACTTTCACAGTTAAAATTATGTATATTTGCTTGTTATAGTTATTTGAGGTTGATCTTGAACTTGTAGTTTTTAGAGAAGGTAAAGATGGTTATTAAATACTATTATAGGTGGTATAAGATTTTTAAGTTTATTAAATTTCATTTAAACCCTTTTTATATGCTCTTAGCCTACACAAGCCTATGTCAAGAATAGACATAGGGTTTCAATATTAAAAATTGTATATCTTCTAATTCCACCATTAGAATATCATGAAAATTTAGAATATATGGTATTTTATGGTTATATAGAGAATTGATGAGTTTTTATATTGACTCATGACCATACAGTATGGTATACAAACTGTGTTTGAAGGAGGTGTGGTGAGTTAGTGGGGTTACATTGAGAATTAGACCATGAAAGTTTTCATGAAGTTGAAACAAGATAAAGGGTATCCAAAAAGGTAATTATTTTGTATATAACCCCTCTATTTTGGTTAAATATACTATATTTTCATGAAATTAAGGCTACTAGAGAAGAGGCCTAATATAGAGAAAGGGGAGATTGTTAGAGAGTTATTGTTTAAAAGTTATGTTATTTGATTAGATATGGAAGGGGGTCATAATGTGTAGGTGAATGACCATATGAGGCTCAATTAGGGAATCAAGAACCATGAGATCCATGTTTTAGGCTTTTAAGCCTAAACACCTATATCAAGGAGAAAGACAGGTTTGAGAAAAGAATGTGAGAGTAAGGTTATGAAAATTGTACAAGAAGAGGATGGTGTTGCATCAAGGAGGAAAGATAATGTATAATAGGGTGATAAATATGATATCTCTTCAAGATAGAAGAAGTCTATGCATACAAGGAGGATTATAAGCCTAGTCAAGATAAGAATGCAGAAGAGAGCTAAAGATACAAACAAGGTAATTATGGCAAGGAATCAAATAAGAGTAGCTATAGAAGATATCAAATAAATAAATCAAATCCAAGAAATAGGATAAGGAAGTTATAGGAATCAATCCACTACATCATCCATGCTTGAATTTGTATTGTCAATATATGTAATTTGGCATTTAATTTAGTAGCTATAAGACTCCTTCAACCACTCAAGTGCCAATATTGATAGCTTAGTATCACACTTATAGACAAAGGTGGAAAAATAATGGGAGAAAACTTTCTTAATTATAGCCACTACCTTGAAGTGGTATAGATAGACACAACTTCCTTAGTGTCACATATGGACCATCTTTCACATAATTATGTTGTCGTTCCTTTCTATTTTAAAATGGGTCTTCTTTTTCTCTCTCACAAAGTTTAAGGAGATCCATTGAGTAGTACAGAAAGTGTTCAAGTGGCACAAGCCTCTGCATTATTTTAATGACATTATTTTTTCTTCTCAGTTCATCCAATCTAATATGCAAACTCAAATGTGTTTGATACCATTATAGGGAAAAGTAAGATATTGATATATCTTGAAAATATTATAATAAACTCCTTCCAAACAATTCCTCGCTCAACATCATTTACATAATGTACTTTATTACATATAACCTATTAAATGTTATGGATAATGTTTAATCCTTTGAAGAGCATAGGCCTTAAAATTTATGTTTTCATAATAAGGTAAGAGACTTGTGGTATCAATCTTATATCACCAGTCAAAACACCAACATTAAACTTCTTATTTCTAGGCATATGGATATATAAATCAAAACAAAATGGCATGGGTACTTGTATTCCTAGTAAGCTTTTTGATTCATTTATTTCATCTATAATTATTTGTGTCTGTTACATGCATCAAGGTTTCTTTTTCTTGAGGTTGTCCTGACACTATCAGATTCAAGAAACTTGTCATAAGTTTCCCTTGATTTCTTTCCAAGAGAAAGGGTCTTCTCTTCATCTTTTGAACATGAAGCACCTGGAGTCTCTAACGATTTTTCACTTTACTTAATCATACTGGTTACCTGTAATTCTTTATTTAATGTCCATAATTTGAATGATATTAATCATAGTTTATTTCTTCTAATACCTCTTAAAAATTGAATTTCTCTTCATATTCTGAGATGCCATAACTATGATTCACAAACTCATCTTTCTCATAGTGTTTGTTTCCATTCCATGACTCTTTCAACTCCAAAATTATAAAAAAGAGATTTATTTTTGAATATCTACTAAAAGGACATTGTACGACTTGAAACTATCCATAATTTGCTTTTGTAGTGACCCCATGGTTCACAGGCTGGTAAGAAAAATAGCTTTGATGACACTGTAATATTCCAAATTAGAATATTTTACATTAGTTTGGTTTTCTCAGAATTCCTTTTTCAAATAATATTTTATAAAATAATAATTTAATTAATAATAAAGTAAAATTATATTAATTGTTTATCTCTGAATATGGATTTTAAATATTACAAAATTACACCACAAGGGGTTTCATCCTTGGGTTCACTAGCAAGGGTTTTCATCCTTGAGATAACATTTGTAGTTAAGGGGTTACATACTTAACAGAATTGTTAATGCTTGTACAAAATTACATGTTTTAATGAATATGATTTGATGCCTTTCCTTCTCACCAAATTTTAAATATAAATACCTTCATAGTGTTTCACCAAATAACATGTCTTCTCCAAGGATTGTGACTTTTTGTCAAATGACATGTCTTATCCCAGAAGTACTGACTCTTCCAAATGTGGTGACTTTTCTAATCATTGTTATAATTTAATGAATATTATAATGAAATAAATACTTAATGATGATAATTATTAATTAATTTTATTTTAATGACAATTTATCCTTAATTCTACCGACAATGTTTCTTTAATTCTCGCTCTCTCTTCATTTAAGTCCAGTGATCTCTTTATCTTTATTTGAAATATGACAAAACATCAAGGTTGGTATGAGAGCGAGTCTCTTCAGGTGTCAATTCATACACTGCCTTGTAAGGCATGTGGTTCTGAAGGTATTTGGCATAATTGACTACCTCAATCCAAAAAATAGGTGCCATGGTTTTGGAATGGATCATATAATTGGCCATCTCTTTAAAAGTCTTGTTCTTCATCTCAGCGATGTCATTTTATTGAGGAGTGTAGGGTACTATGTATTGATGTTGAATACCATGCTCAATACAAAAACCTTAAAATGCATGACTAACATACTCCCACTCCCCCTTTCCTGTGCCATTATCTCTGCATATCTTCTTAATAAGTGGTGAGGATTACTGCTCAATGAATGTTTTGAAGTCCTTAAAGTGGTCAAATACTTCACTTTTGTACTTAAGAAAGTACACACATGTGCAAGATGAGAATTCATCAATAAAATTGAGAACATATTTGGGCCTAAAAAAGGAGGGAGTGGGAAAGGACATCAAGTCATTATGTACCAAATCAAGGGGAGCCTTAGCTCTTGAAGCCTTTCCTTTGAGAAAAGGGTGTCAATGATATTTTCCAATTACACAACCTATACAAACACTATCTACACAAGACACCTTAGGAAAACATAACACCAAGTTTTGTGATTTCATCTACTAGAAATATTTGTAGTTCAAGTGCCCAAAACATTCATGCAAAAGTTCTCTCAAGGAATCATGATGATCAATGAGTGATGTCCTTAAATAAGACTCAAAACCATCAAACAGATAAAAGCATGAACAAAGATCAACACCATCTAAATCAATCACATCCTCTAGATTTTGTACCTCTCTAATCAAAACATTGTGAGGAAAAAACTCCATAGTCTTCCCATTTCTAGAATGACAACTCTAATAGATGTAAAGAAGATTATTCTATATTTTAGGAACAAAGAGTACATTTGTATTCCCACCCTACATTTGAATAGTGTTTGAACATGAAACATCTATTTATGTGGAATCCCCCAACATGATTTGTGAAGTGCTACAATGAGTCTATAAAGTGAGATGCTTATGTGAATGTGTCATGTGATGTCAAACACCTGAATCTAGTATCCAATTATCTATAGATTCAATCAAGGCCCGAGATGAAATCATATTCCCTTTATCCTTAGAATAATAAGGAACATTAATTTTATTATGTTTAATCCTTCCTCCAATGTTTTCATTCAATTCCAACAATGTGTTTCAGAGTGACCCAATTTCACATAAAATGTGCATTTCTCATTAGAGATATTTTTACTCTGAGATGACTTCTTAGACTTAAAAGAAGTAGACTTGGTGGATTTAAAATTGGGGTTTGACTTTGGATTTTGATTACCTTTGCTCCTAGGTGTATTGACTATAATTCCTTGAAACTAGGAATAACATCTAGTTGAACTAGTTTTGATTGTTCCCTAATGAGATTTTCATAAAAGGTCTCGAAAGAAATAATCTTAAAAGAATCACTAAAAACATCCATTGTGTAATAAAAGGTAGAAGAAAAGATGTAAAATTGACCCTTAAACTTAGATATAATGAGAAAAACACACTTGTTATCCTTATTGGCCTTACCACAAGCTATTAATTATGAGTGAATGGACTTAAATTTGGCAAGAAAGTATTTAATAGAAGGAAAGTCACTAAGAGAAAGAGAGGACAACTTTGCACTCAGTTGTAAAACTTTGAATTCATTTATTTTCCCAAACAATTCTGAATTTTTTGCCATGCTTCTTTTGGTGTGGTGCATTAGGATACAAAATAACAAATTATCTTAAAAATGTATTCTAATGAGCCCCATGGCTTCATATTGTTTGTCCATATACAAAAATTGTTTATATTATTGAAATTTTTGCTAAGTCTTGCTCAACATTGATGAAAACCCCCTATATTACAATAGTTTTTTCATCTTTGGTTTTTATGTGGTAGTAATGTGGAGTTAATACATCCAAATTCTTAAATTCAATGATTGTACTAAATCATTGCTTCAATCTCAAGGAAATGAGAACACACAAAAAAAAATATAGCATAAGAGATAATAGGTGCCTAACCCCCCCCCCCGCAAAATTATGTATTACACACAAAAGTGAAACCCCACAGTAGAAATAAGGTGGCACTTTATAAATAGTGCAAAACAAGTTTTAAAATGAAATTTTTGTAAAATAATTGAAATAACTATAGTTTTCTGACTAAATAAACCTAATATGAACTTAAAATAGTGTAGAGTGAAAAAAATACACATTTTCAAGAAAACTAACACTGAGATCTGATGTGTTGATTAAAATATGTAGCCCTTAGAAGGTGCCATAAACTAGGATTATACAAATAGGAAAAACTTGTAAAATCTAGGAAATTTGATTCCACACAATTAAAAAACAATTACACCAATATGTATATCATGAAAAAAATTACCTTCCCAGGACTTCAAGAACAAAATTTATGCCCCTTAGAATTCACTACTCAAAAATGTAAGTTGCATTGGTATAAGTAGGGGCTAAAAAGCTAGTGGTTGGTCATATGGGTTTGATTTTTGACTTGACATCATTTGTGGTGGTAAAACATCATTTCTAGATCTGAGAGTGGTGGGTCTATGTGCTAAATCTAGGTGCCACATAGTTTGACAATGATTTTTGCATCAAATACAACCTCCAAACTAGGTTGCAATCTTCAAATGCTCACCATGAGTGCCTCAGTGCTCCATTTTATGTAAAATAAGACTTTTTGGATAGCCCTACATGAAATGAATTTGATAATATAGATATTGTTTTAATAATTTTGGGAATATTGATGTATTCTTCCTAATTTAGTTAAAGGGTCTGAGTAGTATAATTTGTAAATAAATATGTAATTATTAAGCTCCTAATTTGTGAAATTTGATTACAGTTCAAACCTTTCTAAAAATATTAATAAAGGAAAGAAAACAAAACTTAGCTAGAAACTAAATGATCTGACTAAGATAAAGGTTGGAATTCACTATTCAGGTCTAGGACACAATTGTAAACTAAGATTTGAATTTCATTTTATGATTGGATAGAAGCACCAGAAGTGGACAAGAGTGGCACTAACACTATAGTCCACCTTTGGCATTGTTGTCTTGAGGATTTGAGCTTTTTGGGTTTTGTTTGTTAGGTCTGTGTGACCCTATCCATGAATTTTTAGTAATTGGAAGTCTATAGATCTCCCTATAGAGTAGATTTTCTATTCAAATGCTATCTTCCATTATGCTTTGACCAATTTTGAGACAGAGGGTGAGCGGGGGGGGGAATGTGGGATGTGTGAGGTTTGTGTGTGTAATATTCACTAGACGTGGATCCACACCCTTTTTATGGGCACGCTACCTACATACTAATACTTCGAAGAAGGATCAAGCCATATTTAGTTCTCCCACTTGGTGTGCTTTGTGAAATATTGTGTATGAAGATGTAAAATGCTAAACTAGATGTGCTTGAGATGGCTAAGGACTGGTGTGAATATTTGAATCAATTTGTAAGTATATTGGCTAGATGTGTGTAGATAATAGGGAAGATTTCTTGAGTAGTCTTGCTTGTATTCTTGATTGATTAGTGATAATATTAACCCCTTTCTAAATTATCTTTGAATGGGATTTTATAAGGATCTATCAGTCATGGGTTGAATGTGCTCGCATTAGGCTGACAAGGATAAGGATAGGGAACTGAAAGGAATTAATCATTGGGGTCAAAATTGCACTTGGATAAGAGCACCAAAAGTGAACAGGAGTGGCACCGATGTTATAGTCCAAGTGTGATGCTACTATCCTAAACAAACAGGACCTAGGGGGATTAATTTGTCTTGGAAGAGGGGTCTGGCTCAACTAGGATCAAGTCTAGAAGGCTACAGATGACTATAAATCAGTGAAGCTAGGTGATCTTACGTGTGTTGATGAATGTTTAGACTGTGTCTAATCCCTCTAAGTAGGTGTCTCAAAAATATAAAGGCTATCTAGTCCTTTGGCTCCATTATTACCCTATGAAGTGAAGTTATAAATTGATATCAGTATGGAATGTGTGTCATATGAGATGTATCTTGAAGCCCATGAATGTACTATGATTTGACAATGTTAGTGTGGATAGCTAAATCTATACTATAAACTAGGCCACTCTTGGCCTCTTGGCCACTTCCAAACTAGTGCACTAGGCTTATATGAAAGCCACTCAGGAACTCAAGAACTCAAGAATGTGCATGTTAGGCTCATATGAAATCCATTCCAAAATGATGACAACCACCTACAGATGGAATAAGTAATGCACCTATGATGAATTATTTGGTAATACTGAACTCAAAAAGAAAAGAAAATAAATGTGCCATGCACATTACCCTCAATCACTAGTGTCTGAAACATGGATTCTGATTTGGAAGTCATATTAACTACCATATCTAAAATTAGAGGTGAGATCCATCATGCCATGCATGATTCACCCTATATCTAGATTCTCTAAGTTAAAATGTATTAAAATCTATTGATTCTAAGCTATTTTGGCTGTGCAAAACTATAGCTATACCTACTTTTAGAAAATCTATTTTTTTTGCTATTTAGATAAGAGTGCCAAAAGTGGACACTAGTGGCACCAACACTATAGTCCAAGTTGGGCTTTGTTATCTAATGCCAAATTAGGTAACTATTCTAGATTCTTGACTATTTACCTAGTTTATTCTATCTGGTTTGATATCTATTTGTTGTTTTAAGTATTCTAAAACTAATTTTTTGACCATTAAGAGCTTTGATCTCTATGGCAAAACCCTTATTTGTTACCCCTCTTCTGAGGGTAGGAATGGAGACCCTACAATGACTACCCTTAGAAGAAAAAGCTTCGTTTGTTTTAATGAAAGAGTTTGATGTGGTGGATCATGAACATCGATGTTTGTATTATCATTTTTATTCTCATATTACTCTTTGTCAAAATTATCCTCATTAAAATTAGTGTATTTTAGATGTGTAAAATCTATAACAAGAATTTTAGTGTGTGTAAGATTCACTAGACGTGGATCCACACCCCTTTTATGGGCATGCTACCTACATACTAATACTTCAAAGAAGGATCAAGCCATATGTAGTTCTCCCACTTGGTGTGCTTTGTGTAATATTGTGTATGAAGATGTAAAATGCTAAACTAGATGTGCTTGAGATGGCTAGGGACTGGTGTGAATATCTAAATCAGTTTGTAAGTATATTGGCTAGATGTATGTAGAGAATAGGGAAGATTGCTTGAGTAGTCTTACTTGTATTCTTGATTGATTAGTGATAATTTTAACCCCTTTCTAAATGATCATTGAATGGGATTTTATAAAGATCTATTGGTCATGGGTTGAATGTGATTACATTAGGCTAACAAGGATAAGGATAGGGAACTAAAAGGAATTAATCATTGGGGTCAAAATTGCACTTGGATAAGAGCACCAAAAGTGAACAAGAGTGGCACTAGTGTTATAGTCTAAGTGTGATGCTACTATCCTGAACAAACAAGACCTAGGGGGATTAATTTGTCTTGGAAGAGGGGTCTGGCTCAACTAGGATCAAGTCTAGAAGGCTACAGATGACTAGAAATTAGTGAAAATAAGCCTAAGAGGGTTAGGAGAGAAAGCAAGAGGGACCTATGGGTTGGGTGTCATTGACCATGCTCAAGTTACCAATTTTTGTATTTTATATGACTACATTTGCCTCCCCTTTATTCTAGTGATATGAAAAAATGAAATACTAAGATGAAGGAAAAATAGAAAGCATACTTGAACTTGCCTTCAAGGGTGAAGCTCATGAAGCTGTGTGATGTTGGGTGTGCATAGAGAGGGCATGCTGTGAAGTGTAAATTTGTAAGATAAAAAAAAGAGTAGATCAATTCTTACTAGATATGTTATATCTAAAATAAGAACATACAAAAGCTAAGTAAGAGAGAAGAAGACAAAGGAATGAATAAATCTCACTAGGTATGTGAACCAATACAAAACTTGTTGTGCTATTGAGTAATGTTAGGCGATGCTAAGTAATGATGGATGTGTTGAATGAATTTAAACCAAGAGTAATATCATGAATGGAGTTGAGTGCTCAATTTCCCAAAAGTGGATCAAGAATGCAAAGGTTGGCTCTTTGGCTCCATCATCACCCAATAAGTGAAGCTAGGTGATCTTACATATGTTGATTAATGTTTAGACTATGTGTCTAATCCTTCTGAGTAGGTGTCTCAAGAATAAAAAGGCTAGCTAGTTCTTTGGCTCCATTATTACACTATGAAGTGAAGCTATACACGGATATCGGTATGGAATGTGTGTCATATGAGATGGATCTTGAAGTCCATGAATGTACTATGATTTGACAATGTTAGTGTGGATAGCTAAATCTATGCTATAAACTAGGCCACTCTTAGCCTCTTGGCCACTTCCAAACTAGTGCACTAGGCTTATATGAAAGCCACTCAGGAACTCAAGAACTCAAGAATGTGTATATTAGGCTCATATGAAATCCATTCCAAAATGATGACAACCACCTACAGATGGAATAAGGAATGCAACTATGGTGAATTCTTGGGTAATAATGAACTTAAAAAGAAAAGAAAATAAATGTGCCATGCACATTACCCTTAATCACTAGTGTTTGAAACATGGATTCTGATCTGGAAATCATATCAACTACCATATCTAAAACTAAAAGTGAGAGCCATCATGCCACACATGATGCACCCTATATCTAGATTATCTAAGTGAAAATGTATTAAAATATATTGATTCTAAACTATTTTGGCTGTGCAAAACTATAGCTATACCTACTTTTAGAAAATCTATTTTTTTTGCTATTTGGATAAGAGTGCCAAAAGTCGACACTAATGGCACTAGCACTATAGTCTAAGCTGGGCTTTGCTGTCTAAGGCCAAATCTGGTAACTATTCTAGATTCTTGACTATTTACCTAGTTTATTTTGTCTGGTTTGATATCTATTTGTTATTTTAGGTGTTCTAAAACTAATTTTTTGACCATTAAGAGCTTTGATCTCTATGGCAAAACCCTTGTTTGTTACCCCTCTTCTGAGGGTAGGAATGGAGACTCTACAATGACTACCCTCAGAAGAAAAAGCTCAGTTTGTTTTAATGAAAGAGTTTGATGTGGTGGATCATGAACATCGATGTTTGTATCATCATTGTTATTCTCATATTACTCTTTGTCAAAATTATCCTCATTAAAATTAGTGTATTTTAGATGTGTATAATCTATAACAAGAACTTGAGCTAGTTGTTTATCTATGGTATATGGTCGAGTTGAAGGAATTTTGGTGAATTCATGATGGTTTCCACTAAGTCTTTCACTTCATCTCGAAGGAAGAGATACAAGGAACTTAGGTGGCATAAGGAAAACAACTTGGATAATAGTACAAAATATTGAATGGATATAATCTAACAAGGAACTAGAATATGCATAAAAGGATACAAAGCTCTCACACATGTAAGGTGATATCTCAAGAATTAATGGGACCTAATATATTCAACTAGGGTTTGAAAGATAATTTATTTGAAAATTACTATGAAATTTTGAAATTTAAAGTGAATTTTTGAGTGAAATATGCAACTAAAAATTTAGAAAACTATTGGAAAAATCTTGATTGAATTGGACCTAGTAGATGACACTAGGGTTTTGAAAAATAAATATTTTTGAAAATTACTATTGAATTTTAAAATGTGAAGTGAATATATGGTTTAAATATGGCAGTAAAAAAATAGGAAATTATTAGAAAAATACTAGGACCTCGTTGGACAACTAGGGTTTAAAAGCAAATTATTTTAAAATTACTATAAAATTTTAAAATTTAATGCTAATTTTTTATTTTATTATGCAGGTAAAAAAATATATATATATTAAAAAAATTACTAGGAAATTTACCCTAGGGTTTATAGGGTTTTTATGTGCAAATGAAGTAAGTTGGGTTCACCAAATGTTTTAACAATTTTGGGAATATTTGTGTATTATTCCTAATTTAGTTAAAAGGTCTAAGTAGTAAAATTGGTAAATAAATATGTAATTATTAAGCTACTAATTTGTGGAATTTGACTGCAATTTGAACCCTTCTAAAAATAGTAATAAAGGAAAGAAAAGAAAACTTAGCTGGAAAATGAATGATCCAACTGAGATAGAGGTTAGAATTTGCTATGCAAGCCTAGGATATTGTCACAAACTGAGATCTAATTTTTTTTTATGATTGGATAGGATCATCATAAGTGGATAGGAGTGGTACCAGTGTTGTATTCCACCTCTATTATTGTTGTCTTGAGGATCTAAGATTTTTGGGTTTTGTTCGCTAGGTTTGTGTGACTCTATTCGTGAAGTTTTGATAGTCGAAAGTCTGTAGAGCTTTCTATAGAGAAGATTTTCTCTTCAAACCCTATCTTCCATTATGCTTTGACAAATTTCAAGAAAGAGGGGGGTTTAGTGTGTGTAAAATTCACTAGACATAGATCCGCACCCCTTGTGTGGGCATGCTACCTACATACCAATACTTTGAAGAGGGATCAAGCCATATGTAGTTATCCCACTTAATGTGTTTTGTACAATAGTATCTATGAAGATGCAAAATGTTAAACTAGATGTGTTTGAGATGGCTAAGGAATAGTGTGAGGATTTAAATGAGCTTGTAATTATATTGGATGGTTGTATGCAAAGAATAGGGAAAATTGCTTGAGTAGTCTTACTTGTATTCTTTCTTACTTAGAGATAATTAACAACCCCCTTTCAAAATGATCTTTAAATGGGATTTTATAGGGATCTATTGGTCATGGGTTGAATGTGCTCATATTAGGCTAATAAGGATAAGGATGGGGAACCAGAAAGAATTGATCATTGGGGTCAAAATTGCACTTAGATAGGATCACCAAAAGTGGATAGGAGTAGCACTAGTGCTACAGTCTAAGTGTAGCGCTATTGTCTTTAGTAGATGAGACTTGAGCAAATTGGTTTATCTTGGAAAGAGGGGTATGGCTTAGTTGGGATCAAGTCTAGAAGGCTATGAATGACTAGGAATTAGTGAAAATAAGATTAAGAGTGTTAGGAGAGAAAACAAGAGGGCACTATGGGTTGGGTGTCATTAGTCATGCTCCAGTTACCATTTTTTGCATTTTATATGACTACAGATATTGAGTCACATTTTATTTTAAAAATACAAAAGCTTCAACCATTTTTTTTGTTGTTCTTGGTCCTATAGATTTGGAGCTTTAAAATATCACAAAAAATCACAAGAATGTCAAAAAAATCTTATTTAAAAAAAATTGTAATGTTATGAGTAATTTTATGGAAAAGCAGTGTCTTGCTTGAGAAAGTTTTGAGTTTTTGTAAATATATATAAAGGTAGAAAACATCCATATTTTTTTATAGATTTGACCCATATAAAATATACCCAGAGGCTAATTTTGCAAACCTACAATGTGGATTGATGTAGAAACTACTTATGGGGTTTGGAAGTAGTGTGATAATATTGGTTATATTTTAAAATTTAGAAATCCACAACTCAAACTAGGAAATCTAGACTCTAGTACCATGAAATAAATAATAATACCACATGATTATATTTCTATAGTTATGACTCACTCCAAGCTAAAAGACTATGCAAATAGACAATAATACGTAATTTATTCATAATAGCATTGTAATATTATATTACAATGTACATAGAGGAAAGGGTATTTATATCTAAACCAAGAGTTGTCCCTTCATTTTTTATTAGTTCCACTAAGGGTTGTACATGTGAGGTGAGTAAGTATTGATTTCACACTTCTATAGATGTGCACACTCTAATTAGACTTAGTGGAAAAGATAACTACCTAACTTAATTAAAGGTGCATAATTAATATTTTCACTAATAATTTTTACTCTTTTTTTAGTGATATATTAGTTTTTATTGTGATGGGATAGTCGTTTTTGGAAAATACTGTACCAAGTCTCAATTAGAAGTGTCACATTTAATGATAAAGGATATAGAGAAATTGGGAGTTACTAAAACTAGAGTAGAGATTAGCTTATTTGAAAGTCTCAAATGATTTTTTTTACTTTAGTAGAACACTTGAAGACCTCTTTCTTGGTAAGGTTCATCAAAGGATGAGCTATTATAGAGAAGTTCATCACAAACCTTCTATAGAATTATGCCAAGCCTAAGAAACTATGAAGTTTATTAAGAGCCTTGGGCATAGGATAATCACATATGGCCTTGATATTTATAGGGTGATGCACACCCCCTCAAAAAATAATGTGACCAATGAAATCCAAAGGTGCCTTAGAAATTCACATTTAAAAGTCTTGGTATACAATAACCTAGCCAAGATAATTGACACCATGTATAAATGTTTAATATGAGACTCCAATGAGTTTTAATAAACAAGGATAAACACAAGAATTTATTAAATACCTTGTTTGTAATGACGTTACTTCAACAATAAAGTATAATAGCAAAAAATAGGTCTAAATATGACTGAAATATATCAAAATATATGATAATAGACAAGCCACTTTGAGGGGGAAACCTTCGCAAGTTTCAATAAGAGCATAATTCACAAAATGATGATAAATAATTACCCACTACCTCCTATATATAGTCTATCTAGGCCATGGTTACTCCATAGGCTAACCTACTAACTAAATAAATGCATAGAGAAATGTGATATAACATCAAATAGGGATAAGTAAGCCATAAGTCAGCTATTCCTATCCTAATACATGTGATAGATTAGGGGCATAACATGCCCTTCCCCTTCAAACCAACATTATCCTCAATGTTGAACAACTCTGGATGTTGTTGCAAAAAATCTTCACCTTCCCAAATTGCATCTTCATTGCTCAGGTTCTTCCAATTGATCAGATATTCCCTAATCTCTCTGGTTCTCAACCTCTTAGTACATGTTTAGAGGATCTTCTCTAGTTCTAAAATGACTCATCCTTCTTCATCTAGTTCTGGGAGATCTATCTGGGCTAAAATGTTTTGTCTGATGACCTTCTTCAAATAGGAAACATGAAATACTAAGTGTATGCGAGATGAATGAGGTAACTCAAGCTTATAAGCCACACAATTTTATAAAATATCTAATAAGGGCCATAATACTTAGAAGCAAGTTTGTTGTCCTTTTTTTGTTGCTTTAAGGACATCTACTTGTAAGGCTACAAATGTACAAATACCTAGTCACCCACCTCAAAAAAAATCTCACTACAATGTTGATCTGCTTGTTTCTTCATCCTATTTTGTTCCAAGGCCAAATTCTCTCTCAAACTAGCCAAAACCTCTTGTTGATGATGAATGTGCTCCTCCACATCTAGAACTTTGGTTTGCACCTTTAATGAAGAAGTGATGGAAGGTGGATGGTAACCATATACTACTAGAAATAGAGACATTTTAGAAGAGGTATGGAAAGATGTGTTATACCACCATTCTGCAAGAGGTAGCCATTTAACCCAATGTTCCTATTTATATTATACAAAATAATGGAGATACCCCTCTAAACATTTATTAACTACTTCTATTTGTCCATCAAATAGGGGGTGGTAAGATGAGCTATGAGCTAGCTGAGTACCCAAATAGAAAAATAGTTTAGTCCATAAATTACTAGTGAAAATAAGATCATGATCACTTACAATTATTTTTGGGGTTTCGTGTAATTTTAGAACTACCTCCAGAAAAATAGATGCTACTGTACATGCTAAAAATGGGTGTGAGAGAGCACAAAAATAGGCATATTTTATAAGCCTATCCAAAATGACCAAGATAACATTCTTACCTTCAGAACAAGGCAACCCTATGATGAAATCCATGGAAACCTCCTCCTACCTTTGATTAGGAATTGCTAATGATTGTAACAGACCTGGGGTCTTAACTATCTCACATTTATTCTATTAGCATATCAAGCATTCTACCACAAACTTTTTTACATATCCCTTAAGTCCTTCCCAAAATAATTCTTTCTTAATTCTATGATAAGTTTTCAAGAACCCTGAGTGTCCCCCAACTAGAGATGCATGCAACTCCACAATAATCTTATGCTTAAGCTCTGAATCTTTGCACAAGTATAACTTGCCCTTATACCATAGGACATTACTTTTCCATTCTAATTTGTCAGATGCTAAAGTACCTTGATAGATATTTTGAATCAAAACCTGTGTATACTTGTCTTGCTCCCATTCTAACCTGGCTTCATCCACCCAATCTGCTTGCAACATGGACATTGTACAAAGTAATGTCTTTGTGGATGTATCCCATCTAGATAATGCATATGCTACTACATTATCTTTACCCTTATTGTATATGATTTCAAAATCATAACCCAACATTTTAGTTACCCACTTTTGTTGTTCCTCAGATGATAATCTTTGCTCCAAAAAGTATTTGAGACTATCATAATCCATTTTCACCTTAAAGTGTCTACCCATCAGATAGGGCCTCCATTGTTTAACTACATGAATAATAGCCATCATTTATTTCTCATAGACATGTTTTTGTAGATTCTTACCTTTGAATTGATGACTCTCAAATGCAATGGGTCTTCCTTCTTATATTAGTACTACTCCCAACCAAGATCTAGAAGCATCACATTCAATAGTGAATGTCTTTGAGAATTTTGGAATAGCCAAAATTAGAGTGGTGCACATATCTACTTTTATTTTATCAAATGCTTTGGTGGTGGAATCATTCCAATGAAAGGCATCCTTCTTTAGCAATGCAGTGAGTGGAGCTGCTATGCTGCCATAACCTTTCACAAATCTTCAGTAGTAACATGTTAGTCCTAGGAACCCTTTGAGGTTTTTGAGAGTTAGTGGCATGAGCCATTCCACTATAGCTTTGATCTTCTAGGGATCAACTTTGACACCTTCATGGGAAACAATGTGACCTAGGTACTCTACCTCCTATACTCCAAAAGCACATTTGGATGGATTTGCATAAAGCTGATGCTTCTCCAAAACTATCAACACCTGTTTCACATGTTACAGATGTGCTTCCCATGTCTGACTATAAATCAATATGTCATCAAAGAAAACTAGCACAAACTTCCTTAAAAAAGGCTTAAAAATAGTGTTCATCAAGCTCTAAAAAGTATATGGTGCATTTGTAAGACCAAAGGGCATTACCAAAAACTCATAATGGCCCTCATGCATTCTTAAATCAATTTTATGAACATCTTCATCCTTGATTCTAATTTGATGGTGCCTTGAGTGAAGACCTAATTTTTTAAAATAATTAGCACCATGTAACTCATCAAGTAAATCGTCAATTTCTAGAATAAAAAACTTATCTTTGATCGTGTACTTGTTGAGTTCCCTATAATCTGGGCACATCCTCCATGTGTCATCCTTATTCCACACCATGATCACTGGTGATGAATATGCACTTTGGCTATGCTTGATGATCCCCGCCTTCAGCACTCATGGACCATCTTTTTGATTTCACTCTTTTATGCATATAGATATCTATATGGTCTGATATTTGGTGGTTGACTCCCTGAATGTAGTTGAATGGCATGATCATGTTCTCTTTTTGGTGGTAGTCCTTTTGGCATGGCCCCAAAAGTAGATGGGTGGTGATCAAGAATCATCTATAAATTAAGATGTGTAGATGTTTGTGTGGGTTAACATCATGCAATAATTCCCTCTGCACTCTTTTTTAGCATCTTGGTCATTTGATGTGAACTAATCAATTATAGAGATTTTGCCTATAATCCATGTAGTTTAATTTTCCTACCTTCAGAATGAAATCACATGAATAATTCATGGAAGTTCATCTCAATGGTACCCAAGGTTGTGAGCCATTAGACTCCTAAAACAATGTCTATGCTACCTATGGGAATAGCAAACATAGGAAAATCAAGATTGTACTCACCCATAGCAAGCTTAATATTATGGCATTTGCCTAAATTAATTATGCTATCATCTACAATCATAACCTAAAATTTTGGTACTAGGTAGATAAAATAGTTTAATCAAGTGGCCAACTTATGGTTGATGAAGCTATGTGTGCTCCCCAAATCAATCAACACTGTCGCCTTTCATTTCTTGAGGAAACCCACCACCTTAAGAGTTTGTGGAGTGTTAATACCTATAAGTGCATGACAAGAGACTGTAGGTTGGAAATATTCAGGTACCTCCTCTATCTCTTCCTCATCATCATTGGAGGCATCATCTTCATTAAATCCCTCAATGTAGAATAACTTCTTCTCAGCACATCTATGTCCTTTGCTCCACTTGCTATCGTAATCAAAACATAATCCTTTTGCATGCTTCTCTTCAATTTATTGAGGAGTTAATTTGGTTGGTAGAGGAAATGTTGGTGTCAATATTCTACGATCTTTGAAATGAGTGAATGGCTGATTCTTGTTGGCTATGAATTTTTATTCACCTCTAAATGCCATGATAATAGAATCAGAAATCTTAAGTGGATTAAACATGCGTACATCATGTTGAATGTGGTCCTATAATCCACCCAAAAATAGGTCATTCAAGTTCTCCTCAGAAATTATCTCCACACGTAAAGATAGGTTCTAAAAATGATGAATACAATCCTTGATATAGCCAGTTTGTCACAATTTTTCTAGTTGGTTGAAGTAATTCTCTATCACGCTATTGCCATAGTGTAATTGCAGCTCCTCTATAAAAACTGACTAGGTGATATTGAGAGTCATTTTTTTCTTTTGAGCAAACAACCATCGATACCAAATGAATTGATAAGGTTCAAGATACAAGGATGCCATGGTAACCTTCTATCCACCTAGGATCTAATGTAAATAAAAAAAATCTCCATTTGGTTGATCCAATTGAGTGGATCTTTCCATCAAATTTGTGCATATCCACCTTTGGTAATAGGTTCCTCTGTGGCAATGTAGTTGGATTTGAAGTAGACTGGTTGGGAGAACCACCCTGGTGGGGTTGAGCAATAGTGATAGCTGGATGATTTGACTAATTATTTTTAAAATCCATCATGATATCTACCAAACTATCTTATATGGATTTCATATTAGAATGTATGCCTTGCACCTCACTTTGAATGCCTTGCACACTATAGTCAAGTTGGCTCACTTTGTGATCTGTATTAGAAAACCTTGGTAAAAATGATTTAGTACATCCCCCTTCTAACTCCATCTCTTCCTTGTTAGGATTTTTACCTGGAGTTTCAACACCCTTTCCTTGGCCCCAAGTTTGTGGACCTGCCATAAAAGGGCTTTACGATGTCGAACCTGATTGGTACTTTTGACCTAACTTTGACCAAGTGATTTTAGACTTATTTTGGCCTCAAATAAAAACATACAAAGAACATACCCTACAAAAAAATTATAATATTTCCAAAAATGTAAATAACTTATAAAAATTCTTTGAATTACACACTATAAAGCAATTTTATGAAAAACCCTAAAATGGTGATAACTTTTTAAAAATATATCAAAATTAGGTGAAATTTTAATGGAAGCTTAATTTAATGATTTATAACCTTGAGTAAAAAAAATTAAGATAAATTCACAACCATTTTTTAGATATATCCAAATTTAAAAATTTAGGGTTTCGCCCACAAGATTGCCCAAATCGTAGCTCTGATACCACTTGTAATGAAATTACTTCAATAATAAAGTATAATAGCAAAAATAGGTACAAATATGACTAAAAGATATCATAATATATGATAATATACAAGCCCTTTTGAGGGGGAAACCTCCACAAGTTTCAATAAGAGCAGAATTCACAATATGATGATAAACAATTGCCCACTACCTCCTATATATAGTCTTTCTAGGCCATGGTTACTCCATAGGCCAACCTACTAACCAAATGAATGCATAAATAAATGTGATATAACATCAAAGAGGGATAAGTAAGCCATAAGTCAAATATTCTTATCCTAATACATGTGATAGGTTAAGGGCATAGCATTGTTCATTAGTTATTGAAACATATTTGGAGAATTACTAAGACCAAAAGGCATGGCCTTAAATTAGTAGTGCCCTTGATGATATTTGAATGCAGTATTATCCTAGTCTTAAATCCACACTTGTATCTAATAGTATCTAAACTTGAGATCTATCTTTGAGAAATGCTTTGCCCACTACAACTTATCAAGCATATCATCAATCCTTGACATAGGAAATTAATTTTTAATTGTGATTTTGTTTCAATGCCCTATAATAAATATAATTTATATATGAACAATCATCCTTCCTAGATAAAACCATTAGTGTAGAATATAAGCTCTTACTATGTATAATGATATTGGCTTCAAATAATTTGCTTACTATTTTTTCTATCTCAAATTCATTAAAATGTCCATATCTATACTAGTGTGCAATAGTTGGGCCCTTAGTAGGGTCAAGATCAATAATGTGTTCCAATTCCTTATGAAGTCGTAGGGTCTTTGGTATATCTTGGAAAACTCCCTTCTCTTGGTCTTAAATCATAATTGGTATAAAATAGTATCCAAATCTAAAATCTATCTTGGGGAAATATTTCACCCCCATGCAACTCATCAAACATATCATCAATCCTTAGAATAGGAAAATTATTTTTAATTGTGATTTTATTCAAAGTCTTATAATCAATACAAAGTCTATTCAATCCATTCTTCTTTCTAGCTAGGACCATTGGATAAGAATACACTCTTTTATGAGAGTCTACACCCATGCAATAAATGTGAGCCATAAACCCAAAATTCCCTTTCTTCAAAAATTTGTTAACAATAATCAAACATTTTGATTTACTTCGAGGGGAAAATAGTTGTTAGTATACTCATGGCCACTTTGCTTGAATGTCAAAAATATATCATGGTGATTGGTGTAATATGCTCTAAATAAGTATAACAACATCCATACCCCTAATATAAATAACATATAATTTATTCTTGAGGACATTATATACCACTAAAAGGCCCATATTATACACTAATCCTAGGAAATAAATGCCTATATGTGTTGGAACCCAATTGGGAAAACTTTCATAGGTGTTTAAATGGAGGCCTAATCTATGGACTTGTTTCTTATCTAAAATGTTATGTGTACCTCTTGGATCAATTGTGACCAACACCTAGTTTTTTGACTTGGGAAAATAACTTATAGGTGTCTATATAGTCTAACCCTATCATGGTATAAAGTGACACTGATGGTTAACCTATTTATACTACTAAAAGAGACATATTGATATACTCAATATCATATTTAGACTCTAACTCAGATGGACACACAATTTATACCATATTTTGTTTTATGCTACATACATGATCGTAGAGCATTTACAATTAGGGTTTATAATAGTGGATATAAGTGCAGGCTACCAATCAAGGTTATTAAATAATGAAGACTTAGATTTCCCCTCATTATCAATTTTCCTATCAATTTTTTTTTTTTTTGAAAAGTAGTTCCTCCCATTTCATTTTTAGGAAAATGATATGTTTTTCTACTCTTCTATTTATAATAATAACCCTTTTAAAAGATTTTGGTTCAAACATATTTGTCTCTATTCGAATCTCACCCCATAGATATAAATATAGATCATCTGCACTACATTCAAAGAAAGTTTTATTCAATTACTAAACTAGTTCCAAAATCATTATAGCTACCGAAGATAAATACCCACAATACATGCAATATATATAAGTATGAAAATTTATAACAAGGCAACATATATTTATTTAGGTAGCATTACTACCTCTTTAGATTAATATATCTTACCTAAATTTTCTAATATAACAATAGTAACTCTCCTCTACAATGTACCTCACCCATGAGCCCTCTAGACTCTTATAAATAAAAAAGGATGTTATGGTTAGGGATAAGTTTTTGGAGAGTAGTTATTTGTAGAACTAGTCTTGCTTATTATTAGTAAAATTCAATTATGTAAATACTTAATTGATAATCTAATCTAAAAATGGGATATAAATAAGTGTGTACCAATCAATGCTTATTTGAAAATTATTATACAAATGATTCTTACAAGTGCATCTTAAACCATAAAAAAATTTATACGTTATTAAATATACTAACACCCCCCTTAAAATATACTTTAAACAAAATAAGTACAAATAAATCATTGAATTTCCCCCCTTGATGACACATTCTATCACTCTAAAAAGTGCTTTACTAAAGGAAATGATGGAGGAATCACTAAACTATCATCCCTTGATAACACCTTTGATTTAGTTATAGTTAGGGGTGTCAATGAAGAGATGATTTACATTATGCAAACCATAAACTATAACATAACAGAATAATAATAACAATTTTTTTATTAATATATAAAATGAGATATTACATACACACTTCACATTTAGCCAATCTAGATTACAACAAATAACACATGGGATTACCAACATCGTAGTGTTTATTTTTCTTGGAAAAAATCGTCACTTCATATCAATAAAAGTAGGAAGTTATATATTACAGATTCTTTTTAGCATTCCAAAGGAAAAAGGATCCAACATCGTAGTGTTACCCCATGTTCTCATATGTATGTTATTCAACCCTTCATCACTTCCCAATATTTACACACATCTCTCTTCTAGATACCCTCAATAATAGTTGTAAGCTAGGATTTTACCATAGGTTCTAAATTCCCCTTTTTCAAGTGTAAGGATATGTTTAAATAGGAACAAGATCCACCTACTTACATTACATTCTAAAAAAAAACTACTAAGGCCTCATATAGAAAATTCTTATAGTACATCAAGACTCACTACCATCATTAAATGCAAAATTTATTTCTAATGACCCATAATGCATCACTATGTGAAGTAGTTATAGCTCTATTATTTCTAATTTTGACCTTATTAATAATAAGTAATAGTTAGGTAGTTGAAATATACCCTCTTACCAGCTATTATTTAACTTCTAGATATGTAGTTTCATGAGACAAGGAGTCAATCCTCTAGTAGATATCCTATTTCGTGGCAATACCTAAATCTAGCACTACTCTTACTAGAAACTTTCATCAATATTCAGATGACTTGTGTTCGATTTATAAATTGAAAAAGAAAAATATAAAGAACCAAAGTCCTGAATTAAGTCTGTTGATATTACATCACTAGCTAAGATAAATTTAAGGTCACATATGTAATACCCCTTTTGTTGTTTAGTGGCATTCTGAGGATATTGGCCTTATCCTTACCTTTTTGGGCCTTGAAGTATCCCCAACTTTCTTTGTCAGCTTCACCTTATAAATTTTTATTATTCTAAGACTCCTCTCTGATTGCCCTGATTATGACATATCATTATAACCTAGTGTGTTTTGATATTAAGATCATAATAGTGTGATTAGACACTAATAACTTGTTTAGTGTTTTGTTTTGGGTTATGAGTTGATGATGATTAGAGGTGATCTTCTAGTGATTTATTTTGTGTACTCATCACAAAACCATTTTATGATTATGTTCTCTCCCTCTCTTCTTGATCTATTTGGTTATCGATAAATTAAAAGTGCATGACGACTTTTATTGGTAGGTGTATTGCTAGAATGCTTAAATATTCCTTTATTCGAAGGTATCCTTTGTCAAGAATTTAAATACTTATCTCTCAACATGTATGTTGATTATGATGCCATCTTGTAATAATTATATTCCCAAGCTAGAGGAGATTATTAGTCAAGCTAATTTAATTCTTGAAATTGGCACCCACATTGTTTTATGCCTCAAGACCATGGAGATCATTGTAGGATTAGATATTGGTCAGTTGGTTCTACAGCTTTAAATAATCTTGTGCTTGGGAGGTTAAGTCTTGGTCATTATCCATATATTGCCATGATTTGGTTAGTAACCTTAGCCATGTCATGATTGGAAGGACTATGGTCAAGTTCAGTGGTCTCTAGTAAATAATAAGACACACAAACTCAAGAATAGCTTGATATATATATATATATATATATATATATATATATATATATATATATATATATATATATATATATATATATATATATATATATATATATGTTCTATAGGTCAACCTTTGCATTGTTATTCTCCTCATTCAATAAAAGGAGGATATTCTAAATTGATATGCTAGCAGACTAGTGTTCCATCTCCTTTAGGGATGTATTCCTTATGTTTTAATTTTATTTAAGTTGGAATAATGCACACTATGGGTAATTATGGAAGCCTTTTTTTATGTTTAGTAATATTCCTTTGTCCCTGACCTGGATAAATGGTAATCATATTCTTCATAATGCATTCGGTTGATGCTTAAATTTTGTGTTATACATCTAGTTATGGATAATAATTTTTTTTATTGTGGTGTGGGAAATAATTCTAGCTATTGAAATTAATTGACCTATCCTGACCTAGTAGAGGTGAAATTTTAAAGCAATATTTTTCACATTGTGGAAAATATTTTCCTTGATCTTGTTGCTTAGTTTTAGTAAGAGAAATAACTATTACACCATGTTATATTATATAGTTTGTTGTCCATAATTTGATACATAGGTCCTAAAATAGATGTTGGTGCACTACTATGGTTGAAAACCATTTAACATATTCAAAACTATGTTACCCTTCATATTAATTAATGTTACAGATTGGTTGTGTTTTGTTGTTATAGAGTGGGTTATACCTTAGCTTTCCGGATGCAACTTTTAATTTAATGCATTTTCCATTATTTGATTAAAATGTATGCTTTCAATTCCTTGAGTAAAATATATCTTGAATAATGTGTCTTATTACATTCTCAGATGTCACAATAGCAACCCAATTTTGAAGAGTCATAGTAGGTATGGTACCAAATACCAAAAGGTTATTTATTGACTCAGTGATTGTCGTAAAATAATGGATTATTATTTTAACATTGACAATTAGATTTATTCATAATTCATGTGGATAATGTGGAATATTTTTATGTTTGGTTGAGGTAAATTGGGTTAAGCGAGATGAATGTCTAATTATGTACTAAATCTGACTTGGAAGGCAAATATTCTTATTAGATTGATAAAGTTAAGTCAATCAAATACAAGCTTAAATAAACTTATATTATATAGTGCTTAGTTTTGAATACTAGAAAGTTTGGGGATTGGGTGACTTGGTCCTTGAGGTAAATTAATGAATTACTATTTTAACATTTCTTTAGAATTCTTATGTCATGATATTATCAACTACTAACCAACATGAATTATGCATTATGTTCCTTATTTTAAAGAATTCTAACTTATATTGGAAGTCATTGACTCAAATTACTAGAAAATAAAGTTAAATTTATAAATTTTAATTGATAATATTGTGTTAATATTGGTGATTAAATTCTCTAGTGATATCTTTATTTTTAGTAAATGTTATATATCATGATTAACACCAATTGAGATGTAATATTTTGACTACATTTGCAATAATATGTTGAACTTGTCTCATTATGATCAAGTGTAGGATGAGTATGGATGGAAGATAATACAAAATTATGCCTCATGAATTAATGTCAAACTTATAATTTTGTGATATGGTTTATCACCTTATGAAGTGGTTACTTATAGTTATGAAATAAGAACATTTTAAGATATTCCTTCTTGTTTTGATGATAATGAAGATAGTTGTCTTAACCTCTTTGGAACATACTTCATGTTATACAACTATACTTAAAGGATGTTTGTATTCTTATGTTGATTGCCTCACCCTAGCTAAGGAGTTTGTTTTTAAAATGTGAAATACTATAGATTCATTATATGAGTGCTTGAGGGATAAATCCTAAAAGATGGATCATTAAGGGTAACATAGTTTGCTTGTAATGGATGTAATAAATTATCCTCTTATGAAAACTCATCTTGATAATGAATTAAACTATTATTCTTAACCTCTAAATCCATTCAAGAAGACATTATTAGATGATTAAAGTATGGGGAACCTTGATATGATGGAGCATTGTGGTAGTTTGGTGTGTAAAGTTTTAAGCTTTGAAATAAACCCTTGTTTGGTTTAATGGAACACCAACAATGTAATTGTTGAGCTGATATTATATTAGTATTAGACTTGTGAACTTGTTGAGAATTGGTTGAAAAATGTAATTATTAAGTTCAAGAGATAATCTTATGATGAATTTCTTTATCCCCCTAATTCCTTTGAGTTGTGTTGTATTTGAGTTGAAAACTTTAATTTGCTTACTTATTGCTAGATAATCTTGACAATTGGAATATTAATTCAATGGGCCTTCACCTAAGGTTTTTAAAATCATGAATTTATAGTCTATTGTGACATGGAAACATAGTAAAGGCTCATGAAGACAACAAAATCCTTATGATTGATTAAACATCTCGTTAGCTTCATTAGAAACTGATTTTCTACTCCAATCAGGTTCAATAAACCTTATTCACAATAATATGATTAAGGATTCTTAGTTACTTATGTTACTATTCTTACTTTGATATCAAAATATGTGTTCAATCATTAACCTTCTCTCATGTCTTCAACCAAGATCATAGGTGTAAACTTAAGTCCCAACCACGATTGAGTCACTATTAGATCAAAAACTTTGGTGGTTGTCTTGATTGATACATATTTAGAATTATTCTTGTTTGTGATTATTAATACATTGTACAAAGGTATCTTGTAGCATCAGTGAGGTCTAAAAGTAATTATGGTAGGCTTAAAATATTAACTAATAGAGTTATAAATTTAAATTTAAATATTGACTTGTATAGGTGGTCCCTATGTCTTTATTATAATAGGTGAAATACTTGGTTTTCGACACATCAAATTATTATACCTTACTTTTGGAATATCTAAAACTTATCATTGCAATATTATCATTACAATACCTTGAGGAAGAAATAAAACTCATTTCAGTGTGGTGATTTTAACAATAATTAATGACTAGCATGGGCTTGAAAAGAATCTCTTTCATAAATAGATAAGTTTTTAACGATGTGCCAATTATTGTCATTATCTTTATATTCTATAGAAATAATGGGAGTTTCATTGGTTAAGAGTGATGTTATACTCAACTTGTCCCACTTAAATATATTTAGTGTGTTTATTTTAATATATACTAAATCCCAAACTTGAATATATTACTATTATAAATGATTACATGGGCATAGGTTTGAATTTTGTTATTAACCTAACGATTAGTAAAATTCTAGTGGATCTAAATCTTGACAAGCATAGAGGAGCATATATTTTATTCCTTTGTGGATTGAATGGTAATGGTAATTATTTCCACAAGTGTTCTTCATGTCATGTTATTTATAGACTAAGGATCAATAACATAACTAATTGACTAATCCTTCCTTGAATGTGACCCTCATGTCTAGCATTAAATTTTGTTTAATGGAAGTGAACCCCTTTGTGCTTATTGGAAATCACTCTAGACATAACACTCAATTATGTTGTAACAATTGATATTATAATCCTATAAATATAATGATTTATCAATGTGATAAATTAATCTATGTAAGCATATTATGAATGTTGATATGGAATTATTATATTGAGTGTTAAGCTTTATTCTTACTAGAACTATTGCCTTTTTGTTATGAGACGAGGTACTGAGTAAAAAATTTGGTGGTGCTTTATTGACGAGTGTGTTACGACATTCTCAATGTAGATTACCATTGTGCTCATGTGGTGAGACGCAGTGAGAAACACAACTTTACCAAGCATCACTAAAGTATATCCATCCTTATGTAACCAAAAAATATAACCAAAAGTTACAATAACACACAAGAGTATCCTAAAGTTTGGAAACACATTGTAAATGATCAAAATATCTAATATTTTAAATGCTACTTATTATTACTAACATACTCATGTTTTTTGTTGATGCAAGATTGTTTATGGACTCATATGCTCTTGCATCATACACCCTGGGTAAGAAAAATGTGTGATCATGGTGGTCACACACTAGAGCTAGGTGATATAACCACATTTTATTACTTTTTCAAAGGCCTTATCACACTCTTGTGCCATGAAAAATAATTCCCACCTTCTAGTTTGCAAGGTCAATAGACTGGGTCAAAAATTTCTCTCCTCACTGATAGCATTTCTAATCATTATTGTGTCAAATCCCACTTCTCTTGGGTCAAACTCCTTTATATTTGATACACAATCCACTCTTATTAACTATGAATCTACCCACTAAAATCACTTTGAAATTATTCATCTATACTTCCCTTCTTCTAAGCAGCTTCATTCTTCATTTTTTCACCATCACTCTCCTTCCTCTACATGACATCACTCTTCATCTTTGTGCACACTAGCTTTACTTCTTCATGTATCCTTACATATCTTGAATTGGTAATCTAAATATTGAGATTTTTTTTATGTGCCTTGCATAATTATATATAATTTTCTCCTTGAACTTGTCCTTAAAATCTGAAATAGATATTTGTTTAGTAACTAGCTTACACTTTTTAGATTCATTTCTATTTTTTTAACGAATATGTCAGACTTGTATTTTAAAAAACCAACCATTTATTTTCCAATTCCATGCATACTCTTTTCATGGACATTTTTTTTCAAATGAGTAATTCTAACACAAGTGGTGCATGCTCCATCTAAACATGATTTCTTATGAAAAAATGTCTATTTGGTCTTTGACAAAAAATGGTAGGAATAAATTGTCTTGCTTATTTTAGTGGAACTTCTAGTATACACTCCTAAAATTTATTTTCATTATTTAAATTACAATACATGAAAAACAACATCATAATGCATTGTGAATTCAACATGCACCCTACAACAAGTGGTGCATATGGTTTATTTTGGCATACAATAGTTGGGCCCTAACAAAATATCTTTGAATAATGTATATTCGGGGATATTTATCTTTTAAAAATTAGTATATTTGTGTTTGGGTTATATCTAAGAAATGTTACCAATGTGCTTTATGGTTCTAAGAACATACTCTTCTTCTCACCACAACTCTTTGATTGGGAAACACCTTTGTGTTCTCTTTGCATTTTTTTAAGTAAATATATTATAGCGTCAGATATAACCTTTTTTTTAATGGGAGTCTATTATAGAGTGTCCAAAAGTCATTGTAATTTTCATCATCAAGTTTTTCATGTCTCCCAATTACTCTCATTTGAGTTTTTTTTAAATGATATAATTGTTTATATAATCAAAGTTTTGTGTGTACTTACTAGACACTTGTTTTAATTATACATCAGGGAGCATTACTATATTTGGTGCATGTAATTATACTCACATAATGATATGCATTATGTGTATTTCTCACAATCAAACTCTTTTTACCATCAATATTAGACATTATTAGTCCTAAGGTGTTCATAGTGTCCTTAAACTTATGTAATTACATCATTTGAAGAAACAATTGGCATCTAGAAGTATGTTTTTAAAAATTTTCAAAGTACTTTTTCCTAAATTTAATCAAAATTTCTTCACAAATGGAATTCATGCATTTTATTAATCATTTATAAAAAATGGTTTCATTAATTTCAATTAAATACTTGGGTTTTCTAGGTTAAATCCTAGGAGGTGTTCGTTGTCATAAATTTTGTTCATTCAATGTTTGAATACACTTTTATGCATTATTAGTTTCAAGGGTCACATTCATCATTGATCTTATTATTGATAAAGCAAGGAGAGCCGTAGTGTTCCAAGATTATCATTGAGGTAATTGATATCCCTAATGAGAAGGAAAACATCAAAGAGGGGGATATCATTTTATTGATTCAAATTCTAAGAGTAAATAGGAGGAATAGAATGTTGAGCACTATATTGAGCAGGCGTAGGAGGAGCCTAAACTAGATATGGGGAGTCTAGTCTTTATCCATTCGATAACTAGCAGAGGTAGAGGGGTTCCTACTTATAATGACAAGGTGGATTTCACAAATTTCCTTCATAAGTTTCACACAAAAATCTCTATCCAAAAGCTCCTATGTAGAAAAATTTGAGGATGAGTCTGATAAGTTAAAAGTATTCTTGAGTCAAGAGATGACTGCCTTTAATTTAGACAAGGATTATTCAATTTGAACTCCATAGGGTAATAAGTTAACTCATAGCAGTAGAGAGGAGGAGGTCAACCGAGTTTTTGAGGAGGAGAAAGTAGAGATCCATTCTATTAGACTCAAACATAAAAGAAAGGATGAAGATAAGGATCAATTTATTGGAAGTTGTACTAAAGGAAGGAATAACAAAGGTGATGGTAAAGAGACCAAATAGTTGGTCTATTATTATAAATCAAAATAGTTTATTTTGTTCTATCTCATTTTTTTAGGTCCTTAGTTTTTTGGCTGAATCTTAGCATAAGTTTGGTGGCAGGGGGGTTTAGCTACCTGGTTCATATTTTATCCCTTTTTTGTTCTATTATTATGTCATGTCTATCTTTCAAAGCTCTCTTGTAAAGGGAATATGCCCCTTCAACCTGGTCTTTAACTAATCAAATAAAAAAGATTATACATACATGTAAGTGCAAAAAAATAGGGGACAAAAAGGCCTATTGGTGGACTTTTTTTTGTTAAATGAGAAATCTCTAGATTATTTGAGATGCCTACACTCAAAATTTGAAGATGATATAAGAACATGAATTGGATCAATTCAAATCTAGTTTCTAGAACATTATTTTTTTAAATGAATAACTATAATTAGGTTAAACATTTAAAATTAAAAGAGAAACTTCCTTTTATTACAAAAATAGATAAAATAGTAAGTCGTGGGGTGCCTCATTTTTTTAGCATCATTTAGTATTTTTTGAAACCCTTTCATGGAAATTTAGATAAGATCATCTAGTTTGTGACATATTTTTAAATTTTTTTAATGAATAATTTTTTCTAATAACTTTTACAAGTAAATAGATCTTGAAAACTAGAAAAAAAAATTAATAGCCAATCATGCGTCCCCACCCCCATCTACCTAAAAAAATTAATAAATAAATAAATGTGTATAGAGTTAGGCCTAGTTTGTGACCATATATTATTTTTTGCATTTGGATAAATGAAATAAAATGCATAAACATATATAGACAAGTATAATTGCAGCATATAATGGATTTAAAAAGACATAGTTAGAAATCAAAATAGATGGAAACCTTTAAAATAGTCCAAATATTAAAAAAAAATCATATATTTGAAAATATGAGAGCATGATCAATGACATAGTAATAATTTTATGAAATCTCTCATTTAAATTCATAATGTTTCTGATGATAGAAGTTGGATTTTCTTATTTTTAGTAAAAAATCAAATTCAAGTGTGAATTTTGAGGTCTAGACCTTAGGCTAAAAAATCTAAGCCATTTCTGAACCAAAAGGCATGTTTCTAAAATTACATAGAAAAATGCATACTCAAAATAATGCATGTGTGAAATAACATGTACACATTTTTAAGAGATGAATGTATGAAGTCTTAGAATGTAAAAATGTGATCAAATAAAAGGTAGGGGGTGTGTTTTACTAAAATAAATATTAAGCATATGTAAATATTTACATTGTTACATTTGTATTCCTTATTTTAGTAAATATAAGAAATTAAGGTCACTCTACATATTCTAGAATTGGTCTCATAGATGCATGCCTTATGATTTAGGAGATAATTTTTCAAAATCTAATCTGGTTAGTAGTTAATCATTTTCATGATTTCAGTATTAAATATAGGTATTTCATGGTGTAGCTTTTACTATTAATGTCTATTTTGGGTAAATATATAGTCATTTTTTGGGTTTTGGTACCTCCTTAATTGCTTGCTAGCATTTTTAGGAGTTTTCAATTTCTAAAAATTAAAATTTATAAACCAACACACACCTAACCACTCCTTTATGTTAATTTTACTTACGAATAGGTCCTTTATAGGTAAAAAAAAAGTGGCATAATAACACCATAATCATGTACATCTAAGGTAAATAGGGATAATTTGGGCCACATTTAGTCATGGTCTACCCAATTGAATTTGAATTCATGCCAAAGTGGTGTATGTGGATAAATTGGTGACCCATGCACACCCAACCATCCATTACCAATTTTACTTGTGATCAAGTCCCTTAAAGGCCAAAAGTGACACAAAATGTCATTTACTTATGGCGAAGATAAATGGAAATAATTTTGGCACATTTATGCATGAACACCCCATCTAAATCTAATCAAAAAATATGTGATTGTGATAAATTAAGTTGAATTGTGATTCTCGCACATCTTAAAACTAATTTATGTTGATTTTACTTTTTATTAGTTCTATTATTGCCAAAGTGACACAATAACACCATATCCACTTGTGACCATGGAAATGTAAATAATTTTTGGCACATGTATGTGAAATCACGCTAATTCATTTTGAATTCAATTGAAAGTGGTGTGATTAGGGAAACATAGGTCACATTGATGATTTACACACACCAAACCACCATTTTATATCATTTTTACTTGTAATTTGAAAGTTTATAGGCTAAAATAAACACAACATAATATCCACTTATGACGAGGGAAAATGCAAAAAAATTGGGACACATTCATGCATGTTAAACTCAATTCACTTTGAATTAAGGCTAAATTGGTTTGATTAAGAGAATGTAAGTCTCATTGGTAATTGACACATACCCAACCACTCCTTTATGCTAATGTTACTTATAATTAGGTCCCATATAAGCCAAAAGTAACATAACAACACCATATTCATGTGGCTAGGGAAAATGTGGATAATTTTGGTCACATTTGTGTATGATTAGCCCAATCCAATTTGAAACCAAGCCAACATGGTTTAAATGGGGAAACATAGGCTTCATTGGTGACCTTCACACACCTAACCATGTCTTTATGTCAATTTTACTTTTGATGAGTTCCCTTATAGGCCAAAAATGACACAACAACATTATATCCACTTGTGACCTGAGAAAATGAAGAAAATTTTGGATACATTTATGCATGATCATCTTAATTCACTTCAAATTTAGGTCAAAGTGTTTTGAATGAGGTAATGTAGGTTTTTATTTTGTGTGTGTGGGTTATTAATTCAATTAAGTCACTCATGCCAAAATACACACTAAATAACCATATCCACTTGTCACCAAGATAATGTAGATGATTTGGGATACATATATGTGTGATCACCCAAATTCACTTTGGAATTAAGTCAAAGTTGTGTGATTTGGGAAACATGGGTTGCATTGGTGACCTATGCATATACAACCATATTTTTATGTCATTTTAAATTGAGATTAAGTGGATTATATGCCAAAATCAACATAATAACACTATATTGATTCTTATCTAAACTATGGTGATGTGATATTTCTAAAGTATCTTAATAATTGGCATGATACATCAACCCCCCTATATCTATATGGTGATACACTATAGGTAGTATTCCTCGATCATGTTATGTGTAGACTCTATCATGTCACATGTATATATGAGATACATACACATGATATGAGTTCTATGTGAGTCATGAGCCATGGTTATTTCCTTGAGATAAGATAAGGGATAGTCTATATATTTATAGTTAATGGCATCATAATATTCAATGTTCCCACCACACCAATACAAACCATACATAATGAATCCCATTCAACGATGTCAAGTAGTTGAAACTAATTATTGTATCAATAGGGTAGGCATTATCCATCACATCATGTTACCCACACCTATTCCATTATCTATCACATCAACATCATGTTACATATAAACATGACATTAGTCTATTCTATGATATGGTTATGTACTACATCACACAAATCATTCATGCCATGTATGATAATATGCACATTTAGTCACTTTGGTCATACCATACATATTTCATATGTAATGTAGTAGTATTGATCATTGATAGAATCATTCAATGGATAGAGTGAACTGGGTATAACCAATAACATTGATAGACCTTGGACCCTAACTCTATTCACTTTGAATCTATATCTAAATCCATATATGGGTTTGCCAATAAATATTATGCTAATTAAACTATATATTATGTCAATGCCAATGAAAATATATATCTATATAGTGGTGCGTGGTTGTGTGATCATGTGTTTGTTCATTGATGAAGGATGATGCCATCATATCATTCATTCCTTTTTTACAATCAAATGAGCCATCATATTATGTATGTAATGTGATTCACATTGATTCATTCACTTGGTAGGAACTTGCCCTCTATATATATGGGATATGGATATGACATTGATTCATTGTGGCCATACCCATATCTAACAAAGCAGGGTGGAATAATTGATCAACTCTTTAGGCCTATGAATTGAATTTTGTAGGTTCAAACCCTATGCACCCCTTTCCATCCTCATATTTAGATAGGGATAGGGAAGTGCCCATATATAGATAGGGACCCTCAATTAATATAATAAATTAATTTAGTCTCTATCTATATATAGGGGACTTCATCTTCCTTAAATATCGATAGGGGTGGTTGAGTTCCCATCTATAAATATGGGCCCTAGATTAGTTTATAAATTAAGTATTCAATTGATCGTATATATCCAATAACACCCATGCCCCTATATATTTATCAAATAGATAGCATCAAACACTAGTGATTGAATATTTAGATTTTAAAACATAAACCCCAATGCTTATTGGAATTATCCTACAACTTATATTTTGATAGAGCCAAGAGCATGCATCATCCAATGTATATAAAAAATATATTACTTCTCTTGAGTAACTTATTAAGGTTGGTAACAAGTTTTTAGAGCAAGGAAATTGGAACTAGAGTTTGGAAATATTTTTATAATAGTATAAACAAGTTTAGATTTGAGAGCTGTCTCTCTCTTATTGGTAAGATATCCAATCTCCTATATAATAAGATTAAAAAAATACCAAACACTTTGAATCCTTTATAGAGAGTGTCTTTGGTATTATGTGTTCCATGAACTGTATGTATAGTCACTAATAAAGCATGTGTTTATAAGAAAATTATTTTATGAAATAAATGCATTAGTGACCTCTACTATATAGCCACTCAACCCAAAGTTGAATTTATTTTTTGAATATCTCTTGGTGTTTTATATTTTAAGTGTTTATCATAAAACAAGACAAAACTAAACACTAGGGAGTTATGCCAATCAATAATGTAATACAATACTTTTAGTTATGCCTTAGTGACAAAAAATATGTAAAAAAGTAAATGGAAACTACTAAAGTTGACAATTAAATTTGAAAAGAGATAAAAGATAAGTAAAAAATCACACCTTAATGTTTCTAGTTTTATGCATGTGGATATAAACTATGTAGGTCTATATCTACCTCTATGAAAAAATGAGCTTCTAATTGTCTAGGGATAGGATCAGTGCCTACGAATCATAACCTAGGAGGGATTATCAGTCAATAGGGTTCATCTAACCTATCATGTTACATTGATCGTGTCCTAATTTAATTTCAAAATATTAATTATTTTATGCTTGTGTTCCACTAGATATTATACATTTTTATACCTACTCTTCTATGATATAATGTAAATAAATGCAGAAATAATTTCTTCTTCCTTATTTTACCTTGTTTTAAGCATTGAAACATGAAATATGCACACATAGTTCATTGTGCTAGACACAATGCAAGAGAGTAAATCTATATTATCATTTTGTGAGATATTAGTCATAATGTTACAAAAGTCATCAATAACCATATCTAGACTAAGAGGAAAAAATGGTTTTCTATTACTTCAAATGTTCTACCCAACATAAAATGAAAAACACATTGGCATGTGAATTCATAAGTATATTTATCCTTTGGTTTCAAGAATGTTTTGTAGCTGATGATACATATAGTTATATGAAGTTTATAAAATCCTTTGATATTATCATATCATCATCTAGTTTTCTCTGACTCCCTTGCCCTATTTGAATAGTTTTTGTTTATATTTTTACATTTTTTCTCTAAATTCCTCATAGAGTTAAATAAAGTGAGTTTCATGCATGCTAATATTTGTATCACATTTGATGCAACACATCCCAATAGAGCTACTTCTTTAGAAACTCGTGATTTAAAATAGTCTATAATTTTAACCTTTGAGAATCTATTTTCCTTTACTCTTTTGTAATATACACTTAAATTTTTTCCCTTCACATCAGGTCCAAAATTTGCTCGTAAAAAATCTTCTCCACTCATATTTTTTTCTACAAATACAAATAATTCATCCACAATCATACCCCTTGTGCTTATAAATAAACTAAGGTAAAACCATCCAATGAGTTTACCTTGAAAAATTAGTCATTGTCTTTCTTAGGGAAACAAGGTAGCCCAACATTTGTGTATAGATAAAAAAAATACAACCCATTTTTATTAGGTTTCATTATGAAGAAACATAAATGACATATTATCATCAAGGCTATTCAGTTTTTATTTTTCAAAAATATTCAAAATGTTTTTTTTTCTAATGCCTATATGCAAATTAAAACAAGTTTAAATTAATCAAACATTATATATTAATTAAATGAATATTTAATTTATTTTTTATATTAGTTGAGCTAAATTAAATATTTCAAGTACCTTATTTGGGGTGTTTTGGTGTTTTTTTCATGATCCACATTGACCTAACTTTGTATAACTAATCAATAAACTTTGTTTGATCCCATGTCTTATTAGTCATATTTTGTTGTCTAAAAAAGATTGATTATCTACTCTATTATGGATTTAACAAAAAAATACGAGTGTGACTTTGTTTTATTCTATCATGAAAATAAGCAAACTCATGGTTTGTCAAGAGTTTTTTAGCTACGATGATATGTTGTCTATCAATAATGCATGAGTTAATCTTATAATCCTATAATCCATGCTCAAACTCAAAGTCCAATATATCACTAGTTCATTTTCTTAAGTGAATTAGTATTTCATCTCACTAAAGAGGCACATGATTACACAACATAAAGCTAACCAATAGATAAACACTAACTAAATCAAGATATTGGTACTGGTATATAGAAGACGTTTGGTGGCAACATTCAACTCCAATATTAAATGATTTTTAATTGCATAAGAAATTTTTAATCTCTTGAGATGTTGAAGATTCACTTTTCTTAAATTGGTTTTCAACTTGCTTCAAAATAGATTTCTCTCTTATAGATGATCTTAGCTCTTGAATTTTGATACTAAAGTTCTTTTTTCTAGCTTGGATAATATTTGTCTCCTACTCTATGTAAATATTTTTTAATTAATATTTTTCTTTCTAATTATTTATCCATATTCAAGGAGTGGACAACATATAAAGTGAACATATATTGATAAAGTATTTTGAATGATATTATAATTCCATTATAAATGTCTTCATTGTTTTCCACTTTAGTGGTGTTTTCATCTATATACAATTCTAATTTCCAACCATAAGAATAGTAAGAATATTTTTAATGTTTTGTCAAATGAACCATGACACTTTTTATATATATTGGATCTTTTAGTTCTATTTGAATAATCTATCATGAGTGTTCATTATTGTTTATTTTCTCCACTTGAACACTAAATACATTATCTGAATTGCATTTCATGTTTAACACTATCCTAACCACTTGATGTTCATTATTTAACACTATACCAACCACTTGATGTTCTTCCCCTAATAGTGAATAAAACAATTATAGATCATTGTCATAGTTATAAGATTATATATTTTTATAAACCACTTCTCATATCTTTTCTCTTAATCTAATGCACCTTCAATAAATGAAATATCTCAGTAGGGGGTAATTCACACAAGAGTCATTATTTCTTATTATAAATAATTAGTCATAATTTATCAATTAGAATATGGTTGTCAAATATTAAATATATGTTAAAATCATATTTTTAAACCATGTAAAAATAACTATTTAGATATATTAATTAAAAATATATAAATTAGAAAAAATGGTTATTATTTAAACCTGTAAATTTTCATAGGGTTGATGAAAGAACATAAATTTCCATATTGGCCTCTGTTGATAATATTCTTATTTTATGCATTATGGAAACATGTCCAATTTAAACAAGATAGGAATAATATGAATATCAAAGGCTTGTATTATTATCTTGTTTAAAGTGGGCACATCCCATCCTACACAAGATAAGAATATTAGCTTCCTAATTGATAATTTCCTCTATTTTTATCTTATGTATAATAGACACATGTCCATTCTAAACATGATAAGATCAATATTGTTATCTTGTTTATAATGGTTTGATACCCATTCTACATGTCAAGATAAAAATATTGGTATCTAAGAAATAAATCAATATTATTATCTTGTGTAGAATGGGCACATGCCATTCTACACAAGATATTAAGAATATTATCAATTAATCTCATTCTACACAAGATAAGATCAATATTTTTTATCTTTTTTGAATGGGTCACTATACTTCTTGAACAAGAAATAAATACTGTAGACTAGGAATTTGACTCAAGAGAGGTGATTAGTTTTGTGTTAGTTCTAAAATGAAATCAAATTGAAAGAAGCACACTAACAAGCATACATCTCTAAGCCTAAACACTAAGGAGGAGCATAATAATAAAGATACATATGAAAAAAAACAAATAAACATGAAATAAAACTTCATTCACCTTCCTTGGATGCTCCAAATAGCTTGTTTGAGTGGTTTGCTTGGCTTGTCTCAATGAGTATTCATCAAACAAGGCTTGGATATATCCATCTCCTCTTGGAACATTTGGACTTAGCTTGGCTTGGCTCAAAAATTTGACATTATAACACTAATTGTAATGGCTTTTGGAATCATTTATGCCTTATAACTTTGCACTATCCAAGCTTTAAATTCATGTTTATGGATCTTCTATTTATAGATTTTCAAAATAGTTCGAGATCAACCATGACCATCCATCTCAAGATTGAGTTATGGGGCCATGAATTAATCTAATAATGTAATTAAGTTTATAAAAATACCCCATAAATATTTGGGATAGAGGCACATTTAAGAGGCATGGAGGGCTTAATGAGACATGGGGTGGCTTAATCCTGATATTCTATGTATTTATGGCCTAGTGATGCCTTCCCAAGATGAGGGGTGATGAATAATTATTATGTTGTGTGTGTGTATGTGTGTGTGTGTATATATATATGTACATGGTACAAGAATTTTTCATCACCCCTCATCATCTTTAATCAATCCCTCATTCACCTTCATTGTCCTTAATCACTCATTCATCAATCATAATCATCCTTAATCACTCCCTCATTACACACATATAATTAGTGTTAAAACACATTCTTTAGATGAAATAGAAAGAATGGTAACCAAAAGATAGACAAAAAATGGGCACTTACTTCCTACTAAATGAGCACTTTTGGACATATCAAATGGGTATTGGGAAATAAAATATAATAAGAATTAGACGCTATCACATATAAGGTCACCTAAAGAATATATATATTACACCCTATATATAGACAAGACATAAGAATTTTTCACAATAAATGATGGGGAATGATGAGGGAGTGATTGGGTATGATGAAGGATAATGAGGGAGTGATATGGATGATGAGGGATAATGAGGGATGATTAGAGATTATGAGGGTTGATGAAGGTGTGTTTATGGAAAATTAAGACCAATGAGGGAGTGACTAAGGATTATGAATGTTAATGAGGAAGTGATTAGGAATGATGAATTATGATTAGGACAATGAAGAACAAGGGTTGCTGAGGGTGTGACTAGGGACTATGAAGGTTAATGAGGAAGTGATTAGGAATGATGAATTATGATGAGGGTTGATGAGGGAGTGATTAGGTATTATGAGAGACAATGAAATTTGATTAAGGAGCTTATAAGGATGATGAGGGTCAATTAGGGTGTGACTAGGAACTATGAGGGATGATTAAAAATGATGAGGAATGATGAGGGTTAATAAGGGAATAATTAGAGATTATGAGGGTTGATGAAGGTGTGTTTATGGAGAATTAAGACCAATGAGGGAGTGATTAGGGATGATTATATTAGAGGAGGGATAATGAGCGAGTGACTAAGTATGATGATGGATGATTATGTTTGATGAGATAATAATTATGGATGATAAGGTACAATGATCATCCCTTATGAAATCATGATGAAAATGTGATTAGGGATGATTACGGATGATGATGGATAATATGAGTTCATGAAGGAGTGATTAAGGATGATAAAGAACAAAGAAGGTTGATGATAGAGTGACTAGGGATGATGAGGACTGAAGAAAATGTGATTAGGGATGATGATGGATGATGAGGGATAATGTGGGTTGATGAGGGAGTGATTAAGGTTGATGAGGACTAATGAAAGAGTGATTAGGTTTGATGAGGGATATGATGGTCAATGATGACCAATGAGGGAGTGATGGTGGATCTCAGGGGACCATGTCACATAATATCAAAGTGTTAAGTCCTCAAAATACACTTATAAGGATATATCAAATTATTTCCAGATGGAGAGTAGTTTAGATTTCATTGTCTATAAGTACCTTATTCACTTGATGCTTGGTAGTGGATAGGAGATAGTGATATGAGTGATTATAATATGATCTTGAGATAATAGGGTTCAAAAACAATCCCTTCCACCCTAGTAGTGGTAGTGGTAGTACATCATATATGAGTTTTGAATGTTACAAGATGATAATGTGATATGTGAATCTAGGATAAATAAGTTAGGTCATGCATGCATGAGATTAGAATTTGATTGATATGTTTGAAATTTGTTTCATAGTGAATGGTATCTTTTTTGGATGAATCTTGAGTGGTGTTTTGATTCTTTTTATTCTAATTGGAGTGTACTATGGTGATTAACCTCATTCATTTCTAGTAGATTAGATAGGACCATGATGGATTACTTTAGGGAGATTGTCATGTGATTTCCATGGTGGAAAGAAGATAATATCAATTCAAATGTGTTATTTAAGTAATAAACATTGGAGTGATGACTATGGAGTAACTTACTTATATTTATCTCTCTCCCACCTCCTTAATCTAGTGCATCAAGTTCATTTGTAGGAATGAAGAAGTAATTTATATATGATGTCATACCTAGTAGATGCATTTTTTCAACGTCAAATTTCCCAAATATATAAATGGAATCTTGAATCTAAAATTCCATTCCATAAGGATTTTTCAAGACTCTATATATGTAGGTACATATAACATATCAAAATAATGGCATCCCTCTTCTAATCACATGTCTATACTACAATCAATAAGAATCTGAAGCTAATATTGTATAAGGAAACAAAGAAGATATTACTCAGGCATGTGCCTCATAAGTTAACTAAACATGAAATTATCCACTAAATTATGATTAGGGTAGAGGACATCTACAAAATTTCCAAATAGGGTATGACACATTCCCTACCTCTTCAAGATGGGATGAAAAAATTTAGAGTTTGGTCATATTTGACCAAACTTGTAACTCATAGGTCTTCATTTTCACTACCATCCAATGAGTTCATACTCAAAGATATTTATGATAGGGTGGCATCCCATATAAATGGATTAAAGTATGAGTTAATTTTATCTATAATCATGATCCCCACACCCTCAACCATATATTCATAATCCTCAAAAATAAATGGAGGCTATGGGAATAATTCATGTAACTGGGGTGACCCTGGGGACAACCAAGAAGGTCTAGTAGGGTGTAACAGAGGAGAGAGAGAAGACTTTTGAGCCATTAGAATATTTTCCTTATATGGATGAACATTTGAGAAGGACAGTGTTATAAGGAATTCCACTTACACCAACATTCCTAAAACCAACTCCTATCTTTCATCCAGTTCTAGTTACTTTGCATTGGTCTAAGGCCAAAATTCAAGGGATAGTTCATCAGAACAAGTTCAAATCACTCATACAACTCCCCCTAGTCATCATATCACTATTTCTAATCCTCCTCCTCCTTCCATGGTTTAATTAAAATATCCACCTATTTCTTCTCCTTACAATCTAGTGAAATGAAAACACACTATTGAAGCTTTATATCCAAACTAGACTATGATAATAAAAAAGTATTTTATCCTAGTTTAATTTAAATTAGCCTTTGGTTCAATAGTTTCCCCTGTATCTATAATACTAATTTTTATTATAGTATCCATTTCATTTTCTCTAGGCATTGGGATAGTTTTTACCAAAACATCTTCTTAAACCATAACATTAGCCTTCTTAGCTTCCCCTCTATTAATACAACAATCCCTCTCTATGCCTTATTCTCCTCCCATTATTTATAAAACAATTATAAAATTGGAGGAATTGAATATACAAGTCCCTCTTCTTGGACTAATAAACATTTTTTATCGCTTTACCATCACTTTATTTTCTCAACTCAAAGTCATGTAAGGGATTCCAAGTATTATCAATATGGCAATTTCAAAGCCCAAATACACTGACATAAAGAAGATAATAGCCTTTAAAGGTATTATTATTCATCCCATTCTACCCACCTCATGAACCACCTCTTCTCTACCTTCTTTTACCATTTCAACTTCCCTATTCACACCACATAGACCATATCATACACCTAGAGTCAATTCACCACCATCCATAACAACTTTTCTTCTAGATAACCCTTCCATTCTCATGCCCATAAAATTTTTGACTTCACCTCCTACTACTACCTAGCTTGTGTCCATATAGGAGGCAAAGTTTGGATTCAAAAATTGCAATTGGTAAAAATACAAAGTTTCAACATGGTAATAGTGGACAAGCCTGAAATAATGTTGAGGTTTGATCAAGACATAAGGTCAATGAAGAGAGTTACTACAACTAAGGTGAATGAAGGCACCAAAACAACATTCTATAAAACCAAAGATTAAATCTTCACACTAACAAAGAAGAAGAAAACCAAGACAAGTGAAACACATGAGTTTAGTGAAGACACTCAATTAGTCATTCGAGTAACATGGGAGATACATAGAATAATTATCTATGGGATGAAGCAAACAAATTAGAGACTGTAGACACAAGTAAGAGCTACTATCCTTGATAATATGTTTTTTAATGTTGAAAAAGCCTTAGAGTCCCTCTACAACATATTGGTTGATATATTTGAATCCAAAGTTATAATCACTCCTTTGAGGGTGAAAATAAAGCAGTACCAATACAAAGTTATACAAAGATTATCCATTATCACCAAATCAATACATAGCACTTGTGTCTTCATTTGGAAATCATGCCTTTAGTTGATATTAATATAGTTCAAACATGTTCTCTAAACATGAAGACATATTTTCAATAATGGGATGACGAGATGCATGCAATACTTTAAAAATATAGAAAAAGTAATTGAATTTTATTGAGACTATTAAAAGAAACTAACATATGTGATTTTTTTATGCCAAATAGACAATTGATCCCATGTGATCACTTTAATAATGAGTTAACACCTTTCATGGAAAGCTTTAAGGAGAACATTTTCCAAGTTAACCAAGGTAGTAGTGATAAGGTGATCAAGTTGGTCACATATGAAAAATAAAATATTAAGAGGGCCATAGGCATGAGAGAAGTCTTGCATAATAATCTCATAAATCATTACCAATTGTTAAAAAGAGCTAAAATACTATTTATGCATCTACTAGTGGACTTACCTTGGCTAGACAGATAATTTACATGTATGGCTCTATTTTTGTAAATTTAATACACATGCCTAGTTGTGGCTATAGGACCAAGATTCTCTTCAACTCCAATCACCTCATAATCCAACATTACATTAGCTCAAGTTACTTCATATACTCCTAGTCAATCTTGAGCATTTTTAGGATCATTTGGGCATGCATAGAGCTAGTAATAGTTCTAGTTTCTTTTGAATTTGCATGAACTTTCATCAAATTATTGTAAATTATGCCATTGGGCCTGTTTTGTATTTTGACCTCTCTAAATAAGGTAATCATCCTATCAATATTAATAAAGATGAGAAAATGTTAGGAAAGTTTAATGTGTTATATTTTTGTTATCTTTATCATATTTTATGAATTCATGAGTAATTTGTATTAATCAAAATCAATTTATGTGATTGGCAAAACAATTTGATTTGTGAAAAAATTAAATTCAATGAGATTTTTACTACTCTAACTAATTTATATTTAGAGGCTTTGATTCAAGCATTGATTTATGATTGAATGTGTTGTCTGCAATTTTTCATTTATAAAATATTTTATGCCAATGTTATGAAATTTAATTCACATATATTTTCCCATATATTGTCTATTGTATCTGACTTGATTTGAGTTGTTACTATAATATGTTAGGTATAAATTTGAATTCAATTGTCTAAGTTCACAAGTTGATTTTTTTGAAAGGTTTTTTCATGGTGACATAAGACACTTCTTTCTTCTTAGCCTTATATTATTTTAAATTTTTTTATATGGTAGGAATCACCTTAGTATATATTCATATGTGTATAAGCACACATTAGGTTTTAGAATGAGTTTATCCAATTGTCTAAATCCCATAATTTTTTGAAAGTAACTGGAAAATACATTGGTCTCATGGTTGTACAATGAATAAATAGTAAAAGAAACATTTTATAAATTAAAAATACAAATATTTAAAAATTACAATCACTTTATAAAAGTACAATTAAGAAATAGAAAAATAAGGAAGAGAATCAAATAAATAGAGAAGAAGTAGCTAGTTTTCCTAAATAAGTTGTTTGTTGTTATGCAAAGGCCATTTTTCCTTGTTCTTCAACTTGTGTTGAATCAAATTTGAAGGCTCTAAATATTTAGACTACTTTACCAATTCCTTGTTGTTTGGGAATGATAGTGTTCGATAATCTAGTCATCCAAGCAAATGCTATCTCATTTATTTCTCCATTTATCTTGAATAAATTAGAAATATTTTTGTTACATTCATTGAGAGCACTATGGATATCACTCAATTTATTCATGGTCTCTACATTGAAGTTTTGTCACTGAATAGTTCTTCCTTTATCATTTTTCAAATTTGGATTTTTATTAGTTCACAATGAATAGACCAGATATCTATGCAAATTTTAGTTATGAGTTCATAACAAAATTTGCTATATTTTTCATATCATTTTTGGGTCCTCCAAGAACATTGAGTTTCCATTCCATGATTTGAAACTAAACAAAATACATATTATCATCCGTATTATTGAAAATTTGTTCTAAAACGAGGGCATTTCCATCTAAATATATCACATCTTTTAAATCTATGGTTATGATCTTTCATAGTATAGCATATTTGAAATGAAGTTTGATTTATTTAGTGTTTCATTTTATTTTATTGGAAAAATTCATAATCTCTCCTTATTTCATTAATGAATATAAGTCCATAAAGAGAAAACAATCTACCTATTTATCCATCACTCTTCCATGATTGTTAAAGTTACGAATGTTGGCAATCATATCATTATCAATTTCATCAATAGGATCAACTTTTGGAAAAGAAGTTAACGAACCAATATCCTTATTTAAAAATGTATTTATATATGTAGAAAATGTTTTTAACTGTTCTTTAAGATATTTTTGGGTTTGTCTCCCCAATTTTGTTTTTTGTACAATTTTTGTTGTAGTTACTTGGAAATTATGAATGTCTCATTCATGGGCAGATTCTCCAATATGTATTATGCTTAAGATATAGTCTGTAGGATTCATATATTATTTATCCTTACCAACTATGGATTTGTAATTTTTTCCAAATTGTGAACCTAAGGATTCAGATATCAATATTGAAGTTGTTTTAATATTTTTGGGTGTTTATATTTGTAAGAGATTGACTATTGCATCAAAGTCAAGATAAATATCCATCATGGTAATTTTCTTTCTCTTACCTATCATCTTATGAACCCATGGGAATGATAAACTACCTGAAGGAACTATGACTTGAGTATCTTGGGATTTAGAAGATCCAATTATATAAATAGATTGTTTAACAATGGTTATTGTATACCCTGAGATAATAATTTTTTGAGAGGATAGTGAAGGAGTGGGAGAAAGAAGTGGAGGAAGGGGATGAACATAGGAAGGAAAATGAATATGGGGTGGAGATGGAATGCAGATGAGAGAAGATGGGGAAATGTTTGAAGATGAAACAAAATATATGATAGAAAATTACACCAGAATAATAAGGGGTATAATAGGTATTTGAGTTAATCAATAAAATATAAAACAAGAGCTTGTATTAAAATTGTAATAGGTCTAATAGCTATTTTCATTGGTCCTATAGAGGATGTAATTGGGTTTTGTGATAAACCCATATCATAAGTAATAAATGACTATGTTGTAGTATTAATGAGTAAAGAGGGATCAGGTAAGGCCTCACTTGAATAAATTAAAGAAGGATTTGTAAGCCTCTTGATAAAAATATTTGGAAGTCTTTTTATAGCTATATAGTACAAGTTTACTCTGACAACTTCTTTTTGTTAGGATCTTCATCACTCCCTCCACTTGCTAACTTGGTTGACTAAAGGATCTTAGTGGATATATTTGTACCACTTACTAACTTGATTAACTAAAGATAAAACACCTTTTGAACTTCTCACACCTATGTATTCATCCAATTTCTTCTTGAACCAAAACCTTGGTCTTTCTAAAATAAATTTGGCTCTTTCATTTAAATTTAAAGATTCTTTGATTGACTAGTTGATAACTGGAAGAGGTAGATTATTTACTTTATCAAAAAGAAGTTCAATATTATCTGAACCATCATCAATAATTCTCATCATGACCCATTCCAATTTGAATGCAATCATTTTTTATTTGATAGGTAAAAATGGGTTGAAAGGACTCGAACCTTGTACAAAAGAGAGTAGAATAAGAAACAAGTGACAACACAAAAAATGGGATAAGGGTAAACACCCTGAAGACCAGCCTAACTTCTGCTATTTATCAACCAAAAACTAGCCAAGAGCACAAAAAAGATCCAACCCAGACAAATGGGAATAACTAGAGTTATTCTGACTCAGAGTAGGCAATCAGTTGCTTTGCCGCAATATTAACTTTCTTATGACATTTTCCTCTGGTATGGCTACCAATAAATTAATACTCCACTTTTTTTGACTTCTTCCTTTTGAGGTCTGCATGAATGGAATCCTTAATGATATCCTCAGTAATTTAAATGTTCTCCTCCCCAAAGTCCTTCTGGAGAGATTCTTCATCGGAGTTGTGGGTCTCGAGGGTCCTACCACCATCCATAACCAACTTGTTAAAACTAAGAAAATTACTTAACCTCTCAAATTCCTCCAAAATTTCATCACAAAGGAGATTTTGGATCACGATTTTCATGTGGAGTTTCAAAAGGGAGTCTTCAACACCCTTATTATCATCATCCCCAAAACCAATAATATTCATCTTCATAATCTTACCAATAATATTCAATTTTTGGAATATGTTGGTACAAAAAACCAAGTATAAGATTGTCTTTCACAAAGATATTAATATCAAAAGAATAATTTTTTGTGTGGAACTTCATTGGAAAATCAATCACAAATTTTACAATTTTCGAAGCATCATGAGATGAACACATGTAGTAACTTAGGCTAATAGGGAAAGAGATTCTACTTCATTTTTATCATTGCATTTCTTGTGAACTTCACTCAAATACCTACACAATTAAATGAGAATAAGTTTATCACTTTCATACCTTAGGAGCTTATATGTAAAAACCAAGAAACCTCCAACTTTGATGCAAATAAATTTGGGAAATTGAATGAAATAGCTTCCATATTTGTTCACTAGGTTAGCATTTTCATTAGAAATTTGGGTGGTTGTATTTTACTCAAAATTCATTACAACCAAAATAATGAAGGCGTAATTTACTCTTCCAAATTGTTTTTTTCCTTACTCATTAGGGAGTTGTGGCACTTTATCATATATTGACTTCTGATGGAAATCTTGTCATACTACATTTAACCTTGGCCATTGTTTCAGATCCATAATGCAATATATAGAATATGACATCATATAAAATAATTGAGTTGATTCTAGTATTTTCAAATGCACATGGATATTTTCACTAATTACCTCTCCTCAATTAAGGATTTTTACATGTATAGACAATACTTATATATAGACACATCCATTTAGAGAAATGATTAATTCTAGAATTACCCATAACTCTATTCAATTGAATTAAAATATTGTATAGTTATTCTTGAAATTATTCCCTAATTAGAATTTTAGGGAGATTTGATGCTTTCACTCTTAATGTAAGTATGATTTATGATATTTAAACACTTGTATATATGTTGATTCTAACAATTTAATGCAATATATTTATTTATGTCTATAACTTCTGTAGGGGTAGGGATTCCAAATATTGTATTGATTGACTAGCTGTTTAGTTCGGCTATAAATACCCCATCGACAAATTTTTATCTACCTCTTCTCTAGATCATAATATTTGGCATGTGTTAAGACCATTTTTGAAAACTGAACAAAAGTATGAAATATAACTACATGTGTAAGTCCATTAAAAATTCATTAACCCAATGTACTTATCTTTTCATCTATTATTCTCTCCCTAAATTATTCAATATCTATGTGTCCAATCTCATTATTTGAAATATTAAAAATTCTTATCTCTATAGCTAAAATTTGTTCAAAACTCATGTATTTAAACTTCAATTTGGTATAGGATGACTATTGGAATACAATTTTAGTTAAAAGTGACAATTTTTAAATGGTGATATTTGAAGGCAAGAAATATTTATGTAGGTAATAAGTTTGGGTCAAAGTGGTCATTAAAACATTGATTTTTTTAAGACCCTCTTAGGACCAATATATATGAAACCCAAAGTGTATTTTTAGCATCTTGAAAACCCAAAGTTTTGAAATTCACAAAATAAGAGTTGAAAACTGATGGGTAGGGTTGGGAAACACTCAAAGAATGGAAAATATTACAATGAAAAGGTGGGATGAGAGAAAAATGATAGAAAATGGATAAAATGGAAGGGAAGCAATGAAAAAAATATAGGCAAAATAACTTGATGAAAATGAATGAAATTAATAGAACATATTATATAGGATAAGGAAATGAGAGACCAACCTTTCATATTATAAAATCAAGAGAGATTAAGTAAGAATCCATAAGCTTAAAATTTTGAGGGTTTCCAACTGTACCAACTGATCAATTAGGGATTTCATTTTAGAAATGAAACATTAAACATCATTTTATAATGTTTAAAAAATGCTTTGATTTCTCAAAAATACACCTCCAATATAAATCAACATTTCATAGGACTGACAACCCATGTTCTAAACATTTTTTAATGTTTTAAATGTTGGGTTTCTAGAAGTTTAAAGATTTCAAAGTTTACAAGAATTTTAGGATTTTGAAAAAAATTAGAACTTACCAAAGTCCTATATTTTCTCTAAAAAACTAGATTACCAGAACACAAGATGATGTTTACTTTTAGGATTATAGTGTTTTTAAGGTTTCAAACTATCTAGTACTTTTAGAGGTTTCATAACTTTAGGCTATTTAAAAAATTAGACAAAGTTGTTTGAAAACTAGAAAACTCTAGATCCATCAAAGACTATATATTTAAAGCTAACATTCAAATGAAATCAAAATTTTGGCCCTATCTAATGAAAATAATTTTCAAAAATTATGGTAGGAACTAGCCACTATGTGTCCTTTGTTAAGTTGAAGTTTCCCCAATGAATTTCAATTAAATATTATTTTTTATAGGATTTTTAATCATGTAAATTTTATACATTACCCTAATGACCTTTATAAGTAGTCATTACCCAAATGCTATTTATTCTGGTAATAATCACAAATCAAGAGGACCCACTTTATCACAACCATTGTAAGTATTTTTTAGTATGGGGATGAATGGTGAATATAATTTACCACTTTGGGCTTATCACATGGGAGAAAAATTTGATAGATGAATTGGGTAATGAAGTCTAGTCAAATTAATAAGCATAATATACATATGCTTAATGATCATGTTCAGTATATATTCCTCCTACTAAGATTAATACTTAATCAATATGCACTAGCCATATCTTTATAGTAATAATATGTTATTTAGGCTAGATCATTCATTATTCACAACAATCTATATAATTTTATTTTGTATTAACAATAAATAAAATGTTATTTAGGCTAGATATTTCAATATTTAAAATTAATTTATATAATTTTTTTATTGATAACTAAGGATTGGGGGGGTCCCTTTACCTATTCATTGATAATATAAAGTGGAATTATAAAAATTGGTTTTAATATTGGAAAGTCCACAATATGTGAGTTGAAAAACTAAAGAAGGATAATGCCAACCAAAAAAACCATAAGGGACAAACCCTAGGAGTATACAAAATGTTAAAAAGATAATAGTATACATGGATAACCAAAACACAAATAAAAGAGTATGAATCCAAGATCAAGTCCTCCACAAAGCCATGATGAGAAATAAGCATCAAAAGTAGACATAAGAAAATCAAAGGGTTGTCTAGTTCTTACTACCACTTTAACATCCTAACTGGGACAGTTGACCAAACAAAAGTCTTGTTTATATCCAAATATTTCCAAATCCACCATCTCATAAATCCCTTTAGCAATAATATTTTCATGATTTTCTTAAGAATAGTTTCTTAAACTTACATTTCATAACAGGCAGTTCCTCAATCTATATCTTCTTTCACAAATTATGTTTGTATTTTTTGAAAACCCCTACAATCCTTTGTGCTTAACATGTTGTTTCAAGTCTTATCCTCATAATATGACAAGACATAATGTGAAGGTGGGTGGTATGACCTTGTAAATGTGTGCTTATGTAAGTTTTGTCCAAAGGGAAATTTGGAGGAGGTGTACTTTCCCCTACAACCCTTACCAAAATTTTGGTTGCATATATAAACCTTACCAACTACCATTTTTTTAAATGAAATTAAAAGAGGGTAAGGGGGCCTTAATTATTTAGAGATGAGGAGAATGAAAGTCTCACCAATGTTGTTAATTCTTTCCCATCATAAAAATAATCATAACTTCCAAGTAACTAATCACAAAATCAAACTTCTCATTTAAATATTTGAAGACCCTCAATAGGACTAAACCAAGATGTTCCTCACTAGATATATGCAAAGTATAAATATTATCAAAATCAAAATAATCAATAGTTTGTGTAAGACTAATTCAATGCTCAATTCCCACAAATTTCTCCACTACCTTGTAGTTTAGATCCTTATCTCTCAATGTCATTAATAGATTGTTCATGAACACCAATGCCAATTCAGAATTTACCTTGTTTTGCTTGATGCAGAAAATGTAATCTTCACCCACCATAATTTATACATCATACATAATTTATTGTGTTAGGATCCATTTTTTTTATTTAATTTTCCATCAATCACCCTACCTCTAAACTCCATCTCTTTATTTTTCCCAACAAGAAGCAATAGAGGTTTGAATGCAACATTTTATTCAAAACATTCCATGATTATTGAAATTCATAATAAAATATCACCATCACAAAGAGAAATGTTTTATGACAAAGCTCCCAACTAAAATTAAATGAGAGTTCTCTTTCCAATATTTTCCACAAGGATTATATGAAGACAGATTTGCAAGGGATTAATATTAAATTTGTCCAAGCAATGAATATAAATACTAGAGGGAAAAGCAAGTGAAGCATGCTAGCTTCCCAACTCAACAACATAGCTTAATAAAATTTTAACAATCAATTTATATAGTTGATAGTGACTAATCAGCTCCATGAGTAATCATTACCCAAATGACCTTCACGAGTACAAATTTACTCATTGATGTTTTCTTATTAGCACATGTTATGCATGTATCTATTTTAATCCATTAAATATATTAATTTTTATTGGAAAATGTGTAACCAATACAAGTAAAGTATTTCTTAATTTAGTTAAGTTTTACCATTAGATTTACAATACACGTTATAAAAAAATTAAAAATGATTTATTTTCTTTATTTATGCAATCCCTCTGAGAAGGGTATTGGTTGAATGAACCATCTATCCATCAAATAAAAAAGGGTGCATTAAAAAATCATTCATCATGCCCACCCCCAAAGATTATCTCCTTGTTTGTATCCAACTTACATTTATTGATAACATGTGTTGTGGTTCAATGGTGCATTTCACTATTAATGCTAGATGTTTTGCTCCCTAAAATTTTGATCTTTTAGGGTGCCATCCATGACAAATGGTGAAACAAATAAAAAATTATTTAAATTAAAGATTTTAAGGCTTCACAATTGATGATGTTACAAAAAAGTTTAGAGAAGCCACATTTCTTATATATACGATAATATCAGTTCTTTGAAACCATTTTGTAATTTATTTGAAATTATATTTTTCTAATATGAATAAATGAAAGTTTTCAATAATGTTTATGAAATGATGTCATTTATAGGACTATAGGATTGTGATCAATTTATTGTGTATGAATATTTTTAAGATATCGTAATTAGGTTATATTTATTTCTTTTTTTTGTTCTATTTGTTTTTATGCATTTTAAAAAAAATTATGAATGTGAAAATTTGTGATTCTTTTGTAGATTTTTATGTGTTATAATATATTTTTAATAAAAACAACTACATATCTTTATGTTTGATGTAATTAATTTGGATTAATATTTCTATCTAAGAATTTAGATTAATATTTCTAAAACATTTTTTAATAGTTAAATGCATCCTATCTTGCACTTTCTAAGAGCTTTTGTAAAAGTTTCTTTTCATAACATAAATATATTTAGACAATAGGTAATAAAGTTGCATCACGACACTTGTTTAAATATGGTTTTCATAACTTTTGAATGGAAATATTGAATGGATAAAAATCATAATTTTTTTCCTAAAGCCAAGGTTGACCATCAAATTTAAATCTTACATGGAAGTTGGGCCTTAATTTGATGGTCAATCCTACATGTCCCATTTTTTAATGATGGTTATTTAATAAACATTTCCATTTAAATGTTAATATAATTTATAGTATAATAAATAAATATTAGAGTGTGTGCGCGCGCACACACACACACACACACACACACACACACACACAAATATTTATTTCTTCTATTATAAATTATATATATTAAAATATTTGTTTTTACTATTATAAGGGTGATTTATTAAATTAGTGAAGTTTCAAATAGGCCATGAATACTAACTGATCATGCATTATTATATTATATGATTAATAAATACTTTGATGAGTTCTAAAAGTGTCAACTATTTTCTTGTAATTAATGTTATTATTTTAATAGTTAGTTTTTTTATGTATGTTTATGTCATGTTTTAATAGTTATCTATATATTTTCAAATGCCCCTTATAGCCATTGAATTCTCATAATTCTATTAATAGAATCTCTAAACATTTTTAATTTTAACTTGAGATGGTAAGGATGGAGCCCATCCAATTTACCAATAAAGATGTTGTTAAGTAATTTTTGCAAGTGTTTCAAACTTATTTTTAGCTTATGGTAAATATGATAATGTCCCATTATTTTCATGATATGTTCAGATCAGTGACAGATCAGATGACATTATTTGTCTTCATGTATCACCTTGCTCACATGTTCTTACTTTTATATACATATTTATTTCTAAAAACACATATATATCAGAGTTGTTTATAGGTTTAGATAATGTGAATGTTATGGTTGAATGATCACATAAGACAAAGCTAGTGCACACCACAATGAAGTTGAAGTAAGATGTAATCACAATGAAAGACTACTATATGAGACCAAAATGGAGTAAAAAAATATTTTATTAAGTGAGAAAGTTCATCAAGTGAAGTGTACATATAGGAGTGTTGAGTAACTCATCCATAAATAGTGGTCAAAGACCCCTAAAATAGACAAGTAAATCCTCCAAAAAATGTGGTCAAATGAGTTATATCATAGTCTTTCAATCAAACCTATGACACACTAACTCTACCTAAGCAAGCATATCCCATAAATGTAAGAAACATTTATGTGAGAGAATATAATATTTCCAAATAAATAAGTCTGGGAGAATAAATACTTACACTAACACCCCTACATAAGCATAATTTAAGTAGGCAGTGTGAGATTAAAATGGTGTTAGGTGTGAAGTCACTATTCATAATCAATATTCATTACTATTATTCATTGGTGATGTGGCATGTTGGTGATGTGGATGGTTAGTGATGTGGCTGATTCGTGATGTAGCAGGTCCCATGGAGGGTCTCTCACATGTGATCAAGTTGATGTGCAAAAGATAAGGTTTCATGTATGGGTCTAATTTATAAGGGGCCCTAGGATTCACATGTCGAGTTAGAGTCAAAATTTGATTGCAACACCTTTTGGACTCTTATGTTCACATGTGAAGAAAAAGACAATTTATTTATTATTTTTATTTGTCCTCACTTGTGGAGTGTCAAATAATGTTTGGAGCTAGATGGAAGTGGCTTGGATCTTGTCTAAAGTGGATGGACCACTTTTTTGACCCTTGTGCATGAAGATAGATAACTTTTTATGATCATTGTTCACTTGAATGGAGTATGGTGAATTTATTGGGCCACCCATGATGTTACTCTCTCTCTCTCTCTCTCTCTCTCTCTCTCTCTCTCTCTCTCTCTCTCTCTCTCTCTCTCTCTCTCTCTCTTCTTTCTCATGTTGTATATTCTATTAATATGCATGAATCTCTCTTAATAATCCATCCTATTAAAGGATCCATGCAAGCTTGATATTTCATTTTTGGAGGTTAGATCTTGTAGGCTAGGTTATGCTTGGATCACAACCTAAATGCTCTAGGTGGAATCATCGAGTGCTTGGTTGTAATCACTGAAGGAGTTGCTAGATGAGTTGTTGTAGAAGAGAGTTTCTATGTCAATATAAAGTTTGGAAGCTACCATTTTACCCATGTCTTTTTCCTTGCACATTATAGGGTTTCCACATAATTTATTTTATAATGTGTCCTCTTTCTTATCAATGCATTTTTAGCTTGTTATTTTGCATTAATTTACTTACAGGTTTAATTTTAGTGGGCCATATAAAAAAATACTTGAAGGTTTCGAGGTGAATTGGATTCATAATGGTTGTGAATCACTTTGGAAGGCATATCATTATATAAGTGAGTCATGTGATTCCACATGGAAAATTTCACAATGCCTATCAGGTTTCTCACCCTCATGTAAATGCATTATGCTGAGGAAAGATGGGTGTTGTCACACTGCAAGCCTATAGATGAATGTCATTAAGGTGTAGGTGAATGTCTAAATAATGTAGGTGAATTATAGCATGATGTAGATAAATGATGACATGCCACAAATGAGAATTGACATTTCACATATGAATACCAACATGTTATAGATAAACATTTGTATGATGTAGATGAATGTTAGCACCATGTAGATGAATGCATGTGCGATGTAGATGAATGTTAGTACCATGTATATAAATGTTAGTTCATCTACATCATACCAATATTCATATATATTACACATGCATTCATCTATATGGTGTCTATATTCATCTGCATCATGTTAGTGTTCATTTGTATAGTACTGGCATTCATCAACATCATGCCAGTGTTTGTCTATACCATATTATGGATTATATGCATCATGCTAGCATTTTCTTATGGTTTCCCATCATTTTTCTATGTAATGTATGAAAACATCAGTGTGATGTAGATGAGTGCCAACATGGTGTGGATGAATGCCAACATGGTGAAAATGAGCACCTATTCAATGTAGATGAATGTCGATTATATGTAGGTAGATGATAAAGGCTATCAATGAGCATCTACATGATGAAAATGAGTGTCAACATTCTATAGGTGATAGGTAACATACTATGGATGAGCATCGGTATGCATGAAGATGATCATAAAGACTCTACAAGTAGGTAGTGTGCAATATGTCGGTGAGCATCCATATACCTATATAATTCTAACATGAACCACTCAGCCACACCATGTTATCTCTAGAGAGCACCCATATTATGTGGACATTTATCCTTATCAAGTGAAATGCCTATAAAAGTGCCAAATGCCCCTCATTTTGCATGTTTTTCTATTTCTTTCTCTCCTTCCATTCTTGATCTTCGTCACCCCAACTTCTAAAAACCTATTTTTCATCCATGGCTTCTATTTATCATACCTCTTTTGGTGTAAGTGCAAGGGGAGGAATAGAGGAAACCTCAAAATCATTGTCCAAAATTTCACATGCACCATCATTCAAAGGCTTCTATAACAAAAAAACATGTATAGAAATTAGGTGGAGCCTTACAAGTTTAATAACATTATCTACATGTTGTATTATGAAAAATATATTCATTTGATAAATGTTCTACTATAGAGATTTGATACTACTTCCTCCATGTTTCAAATCACCTTGGGCTCTCAGAATGTTTCATTTAGAATCCATCCAGAGGATATCCAAAGATTGACAGGTCTACCTTATAAGGATGGGGACCTGGTCACAATTAAGGCCTTGCTAAACGATGAGAACACAAATTATTTGGAGTCCCATTACTTACTACAGTTGGATGGCATGATATTTTAAAATTTATAATTTCTCATTTTATACTAGTTTTATATATGTTATTTCTAACTTCTTACTTGTTAATTTTTTTTAGAGATCATCAATGCTAAAGTAAAAGGGGGTTGAGAGTTGAATGTGTTAAAAATATTTTTTCATTTGTAATTCTTTAACTTTTCTAAGAATTTTTTTTTTTTAAGGTAGATCATCTAACATTCCATTCTAGGCTCTGGTCTATATTCTTCGTACTCTGGGCACTCAATCATTTGACTAGTGCACTTTTATTTCATATAGAATTAAAGATGATTTAAAATTTACTCTACAGAATGGACATTCATAGTTTCCTATTGTATTTATATCATTATTATACCATGAATTAATTTTGGATTTATAAGCAATGATTGTTCCCTCTACTCTAAATCCTACAATGTTTGTCAATGCACTTTCCATTGAAGCATAGGAGGTTAGTTGGAGTTGTTGTTTAAGGCATTGAGATTTGTACTATATTTATTTCAAATAATTATATAATTATTGATCTAGTTAATTTTAAATAAAATATATATTTTTCTTGCAAAAAAAACTAAATTAAACAATTGTCAGAAGAAATACAATAACTAAGGGATGTCAACCTCCTGAAGCCATAACGAAAATGGACATGGAGGAAGATACATAATCAAATCCTTAGGTTCCAGATCAGTAATTGATAAGAAGAAAATGAATGTAGAGTTTTATTTCACCTCTAGCATAACCTTCCACTCACGTTACCAATATAGCTTCATAAACTAGCTTTTTTTTTATTGAATTAACAAAAATGCCCAATTTTATAATTGTAATATTTTAATACTCTTTTATATATACAGTGGTGAAATCTATATTACAAACATCAGGGGGTCTAGTAGAGCTTTGAGAATTCCATAGTAACATAAATAGTAAGAGCAACATCAATAGCGAGGTACACTAAATAAAACTAAGTTTTTTTTTTACTATATGCTAATTTGATATTAGATTTTTTTATTTGTCATTTTAGTGATTTTAATTCCCATTTAAAATTTGTTCTTCTCAATGGAAAGAATTCCCACCACCATCACCCTGTTAGGGCCCTATAAATACTAGAATTGGGAAATGTTTATTTATCTTGGCTCAAAGTGGTGGCATGATTCAGGTTGTAACATGATATTTTCCAAATTTTTCACTTGCTAGTCTACCTAGTGTAATGGGGACCATAATTATTCATGAAATTGATCTAGATGAAGAGTATTTGGCATTAACAGTGGCACACCCATGGTTTTTTTCAAACAACATGATGTGATATAGGGATCTCATCCCATGGATTCTTCATAGTGACCTTGTATGCCCAATTCTCCACCTAACGGCACCTAAGGTAGTATTGTCTAAGAGATTCCCCAAACAGATGACCAATGTACTTTTTTTCCAATTTCTAATTTATTAGCAAAGAATACTGAAGCTTGTGTTAATGATTTTATTCTTTCAAACCTTGATGATTTGAGAACTTGGGAGCATCATTAAAAAGTATTAATTCAAGAAATAAATACCCATTTTTCCAACCATAGTCAATACAATCATTTGTATACAATGGTGGAGTATCAACCAACAAAAATTGATGTTTTACTCAACCAATAAATTTCAAGAAGTGTTATGGTGAATAATAGATTCAATGATGATGTTCTTGATATAATGTTAAATAAATGTAGAATCCCAAGCATACTATAACAAATGAGCAAAAAACAAAATCCATGTGGATCTTACGAATGTAAAAAAAGAAAAATATGTGGTAAGTTTCTTTATGGTTTTTTAAAATTAAAATTTATTTTAAAACATTTAATTAATTAAATGTTTTTTTATCATTTTCACTCAAAATATACAAATCTAAATAACCAAGTTGTTGTCCTTGACATGATCTAAAGAATGCAAATAAAAATATTTCTGGAGCAATTTATTTCAAGAAAAAACTTGTTTTATTGAATATGCAAAATAATACATTGAGTAAAATAATTCAAAAAAATGGCTTGGATCCTGATGTTTTATTTAAAAATAAAGTTGAAGTGGACCCGTCACTACTTTTAGCAAGAGATGATGTTATAGAAGAATGGATAACTCTTGCCAATATCCATTTTGTAGTGAAATATCTTCAAGAATCTAGGATCTTGATCCTCATAGATAGCACAGCGACTACCAGCCAACAAGTAATGGAAGGACAAATTGATACACAATGAGACTTGAGCATTATTTTTTAATTTCTTCCATAGCATTATTTTTAATTAATGAAAATTGAAGATTGAGCTCAAATCCTCAATTTATTTTATGCTTATGTTTTGTAATTACTAGAAACTTATGTTTTATAATATTTAAAATATATTTTATAGTTATGGATTCCTTATTCATATTAGGCTATGATGTGTAATAATTTGTTGTAATGTTCAATTGGTTTAATTTATATTAAATTTGGTTTCAAAGCTATTAAAATATTGTTTACCATTTATTTTGATTTAAAAATGTAAATTTAATTTAAAAGGTCAAACAATTAAAAAAATAGAATGCTAAATATGTACTATTTTTTACAACTCATAATGTAAAGAATGCTAAAGACTATTATTGCAAAATGCTAAAGATAGGATCATATCAATTAAGCATTTTATAAACAACTTAACTCAAATCAAATCAATCAATTATTTTATAAATAATGTACTAGATTGGTGAATTAAACAACATAAATATTGTTCAATATTTTTAATATACATATTACAATGTTACAAACTAACACTCAAGTATCTCAAACAACCCTTTGGTAACCCATGTTTCATCACTGACATTTATGTCCTGTCTCACTATAATTTTCAGTTTCACTATTTTCTTTTGTAATTGTATTTGTGACACCTCTTCTTTTAGCTAGATTACTCTAAATTTAAATTGCTCTATCATATGGAAACACATCCACTTCATAACCTTAAACATAAAACCTTAAACATGTCTCAAGATTTTTATCCAATCTATTTTGAAGCTTTTATTTAATAAAATATAATGCACTAAATACCCTTTCATATTTCATGGACCCTAAAATCATTGTTTGGCATAATTAATTTAATAAAAAATATTCACTAATTTCTTCTTACAGAACTCTGTTGTGATACAATTTCTGCCATAACCTTGTAATAGAACCTATTTTTATTGGTTCAATTAACAACCAATATTTTTCAACCATTATAATTCCAAAAAGGGTTGACTATTTTTTCAGTAAATTATTTTGTAAAATACCCTTAACTTCCTCTCTATTGATTTATATAAACTCATTGAAATGTTTGATAAGATTACCCTTTATTTGATAAATAAATTACTTGTTCATTCTTCACCATCTACACTGTTATAAAATGTAGGATTCACCACCCCCATGGCTTCAAGTAACTCATCCATTTAAAAATGATCTTAAATTTTAGTAGATAAGCTTTTGAATTGTCTCTCAATTTCATTCGCATGTCACATATGATATTATCATATAGAACCCTTGTTACATGTACTTCTTCAAATTTTGATCCAACTACATTAATTCATCTTTGGAGAGTGTATAATGGTATCTCCTTTCCATTAACAAAAATACAAAGATCATCATGAATATTGAATTTCAAATAGTTTTTAGGGTCCTTTATATTTTTTAAAGTTTTCCAACTCTTAAATATTAGTCCCTTAAAACTTTCATTCAAGTCGTATAATATATCAATCGAGAAACAAACCTATTTCCTCAACCGTATGAAGTCAACAATATATATTGATCTATTTTATGTATGTTTCATCAAAAAATACATTTCCTTCAACATGGGTAGATAATGTTAGCAAAGTTTTAAAATATATCAAATGGTTCAATAAATCTTTTGCCTTGTCACCCTCCATCCTATACTTAAATATAAAACTAACCAATTATTGATATTCTTCAAATATTATGCATGTAGGCTCATACATTGAAATCCATCTAGTATCTACATATTTTAATAGTTTTTTTCTATTAGTCACTCCAATTATAAATTTTTGAAACTCTAAAAACCTTTTTGGACTACATGACATATATGCATGCAAATCATTGATAAGTTCCTCCACTTTTATTAAATTTTTAAATGTGCTTACAATTTTATAATCAAGATTCATTCTAAGTGCCATGTAATGGATTAGAGTCATATATGGGGTAATTGATGTTTGCATGTGAACACATAAACCTATTCTATTCCGCTACATTACTAATGCACCAACACACACCAACTTAGTACCTATATCATTGTAACTCATCCCAATAATATCCATCAAATTAGAAATACCCTATTTGCAAAGGTTTTCAGCACTATAATTTTCAATCATTTTATGTATAGATAAAAGGTGAGGTTGCCTTGAATTATTGTGAAATGTATATACATGCATACATACCCATGGTGTGTTGGTAATAATTATTACCTCATCAATGGACAGTTATATAAACCTTGTTAATTTTAATTTTTCTTTCAAATCTTCTTTTTTAATCATTGCAAGGCATTTTTCCATCTCCCAAGCACTGGTATCTAATCAATGTGAATGTGGCATGTTATCCAATCCAATATGCTAAAATAAAATCTTGTAATTTAAAAAATTAAAAATTGGTCTTCCTCTTTTTATAATGTGATATAAAGTTGAAAATTATATATTTTAGGCAAGCAAATTAGACTAAGCAACCTTTTCCAATTGAGTTTTAATTGTTCCTCCTTTCTCAATGAGGTGTCTTTGATTTTTCTGATGATTATGATACTTTGTTGCATAATATTGATACATGCACTCTTTTTCATTTTTCTATCTCACTATTTTTTTGATATTTTCATCTTTATCTTTTACTGACTCATATATTTAGCCATAATATATCTCAATTGTGTCCAACTTGAATTATATTTTGTGGTCTTTTCCAAGTTTCCAACTACATATTGTGCATTTGCATTTTGTTGGTGTGTTAGTACTATGTTTTGTAACTATAGGTTTAATAAATGGGTATTTAGATACCCACTCATACTGAAATAGCCTTTTAGTTGTCCACATATTTTTATTCTTTTGCATAGTTTTTGTGCCTTTTTTAACTAGAGATTATTTTAACTACATAAAAATCTCATCTAAATATTGTGTTGGGTGAGTAGATATCTTATTTGGTGTTGGTAACTCATCATCGACACCACTACTTATGATGTCATATCTTTGTATCCTTGAATTTAGTAGGATAGTGGGTATTTATTTTTAAGTGACTTCTTTTAGGGGAGGTATATATTCAAAAGAATTATACATGTCTTGAATACTTTTATCATTGAATTCTACATGTAAAAAGTTTGTATGACATTGCTTTTTAATAAATACTAATACTAAAGCATAAATAAATAAAAAGTATTAAATCAAATAATATAATTTAGTACCTATGCTTGGCATTTCATTCCCAAGTACATCTACCAATTTAGGTATATCTTTGATACCTTTATCAATAGATTCTACATGCAATATTGTTGTAGACCTTGTCATTATTATTGAATCTTTAAAATAATATTTAATTAATTAAAAAAATAGTATTCTATGATTTAGTACCTCTGTTTGGCATTTCAAATTCATACCCAGATATTTCTTCCTATGGAGACATTTATTTAAAAGAGTTATTAGTTAGTTTTACATATAAAATGGTTTAAGACATTTTAATTATTATTTAACTTTAACACAAGCCAATAAATAAAAATCACTAGTTAATTGAAAATTCAATTCCTATGTTTGATGTCTAGCTAAAATAAAATAATAGGTTATTTTGTTTTTTAAATTTCCTAGAAGTCTTAACATTTTTAGTACAAGCCATATAGTCAAGCCTACAGAGTCATCAATGAAATATGATTGACAATAAACAAATATGTTTGATATATGAATAAATAATCATGATAGTAATTAAATATGAGGGCATTCAATGGTAGTCTAAGGGTGTCTGATGGCATCCTATGAGTGTGAGTGCCTGATAGTAGTCTATAGGCACTCGATTGTAGCCTGTTAGCATCTGATTGTAGCCTAACAATATCTAATTATATCTTATCATCTAACTATAACCTACCAGCATCTACCTATAACCTACCATCATCCATTAGATGCCTACCATCATCTTTTGATAGCCTATTATCATCCACCTTCAGGCTACCATCAAGTACTTATACTCATAAACTACCATCAGGTGCCCATAGACTACCATCACATACCTGTAGGCTATTGTTAAGCACCTATAGGCTACCATCAGGCACCCATAGGCTACCATCAGGTGCCCATAGGCTACCATCAAGCACTTGTTGGTTGGCATTAGGCACCCACTAGCTATTGTTTGATGGTAACCTGTGATCATTCGATTGGAGCTTGTATATCTATGATTAAAACTTGTGGTCCCATGATGGCCCTTAAAGAGAAATAAATAAAATTACAATTAAAAATATTAAATAATTATATTTTTTAAAAAATATTTCATACCTTATTGGAAACTGTTGATTCTTGAAGTCCTCTTGGGACCTAAAATATAAACCGCCAAAAAAATTTCTAAAGTCGCCTGATGGTATGTGGTGAATTCTTCCACATTGGATTTTCAGGTACTGATAAATTACATCTCTATGAGTAAATTTATATTCAAATGTAGGCAAATCTATCCTCAAAATTAACTTTAACCCCAAAAATTTGGTGATCCCGCTCTGTCAACCACTCCACAAAAATCACCAAATATCAACTTCAAAAAATAGAATATTCATAGATTAACAAATATTCACCACTAAAAAACTTGTTTACTTTCACTATAGGAGTTTTATTCCTAATATTTGGTATCAAATATTTGGTTTTGAAGCTTTGATTCCTAATATTGTTGGGGATCAACCAACAAAGTTGATTACTATGTGAAAGCAACTAAACACGAAATTAAATCAGAATGATAAGTAACTAGAATCAGAAATAGCAAAGAATAAGAGATACAAGAAACCACCCTGAAAACATGTATTAAACTCTTCCAGAAGGAAATACAATGAAGAAAATCACACTTTCTTCCACACCTCTTAGATGTACAGATCTCTTTCCCTCAAGAGTTCTCTCTCTCAATTACAATTAATTCCAACAACCTGGATTGATACACGTATATTTTACAAATATCTTGTACTATTATACAATAAGCTACGAAGACTTAATCCTATATATAATATTAGGAAACATGAGCATGCATTCACAACCATTAGATGCACCTCCTAATCAAGGGCTCAAAATAGTCCTACTAAAGATAGAGATGCAAACTTAAGACTAACACTTAATCCTATCATGCAAACGATCTATTTTGTCCATAAAAATAGAATTCTAAACACACAGGTGACTGACATCGGTCCCTGCCTGTCTGCACATGACCGACGTCAGCCGATCTATGATCGACACTGGTATCTCTCAGGTGACTCCTGACCGACGTCGGTCACTCCTGACTAATGCTGGTGACTGTGTAGTTCCAGCAACCTGCAATATATTCATTTGGTGAAACTTAAAGCTCCACAACTCAACAATCTCCCACTTGGAGATAAACAGCTGCACCAGTACCTGTAAAGCAACATCTTTTAGCTTCTCCATCTTCAAACTCAATCATGAAGACCAACAAAAGTTGAATGAAGATTCAACTTCTCCTTTGTTACCAGCTTGGTTAACATATTAGCAGGGTTCTTATCTATATAGATCTTTTCCAGCTTCAACTCACCATCCTCTAATACATGTCTAATGAAGTGGTACCTAAGCTGTATATGCTTGGTTCTTGAATGAAAGGCTGAATTCTTAGCCAAAATAATTGCACTCTGACTATCACTATATAAACTACAACTCTCTTGCTCCTTTTCTAACTCTTTCATGAACTGTGTCATCCATATCATCTCTTTACTAGCCTCTATGACTGTAATGTATTCTACTTCTGTAGTTGACAAGGCAACAACCTTCTGCAACTTTGAAATATAGCTAACCGCCATTCCACCAACAGTGAAAACATATCCTGTGGTGCTTCTCCTGCCATCCAAGTCACCTGCCATATCTGAATCTACATAACCATGTAGAGAAGTGTTTGACCCACCATAGCACAGATGCCTTCTGCTAGTCCCTCTCAGATATCTGAGGATCCACTGAACTGCTTTCTAGTGTTCCTTCCTTGGATTGGCCATATACTTACTGACAATTCCCACTACTTGGGCAATATCTAGTCTAGTACATACCATTGCATACATTAAGCTCCCAACTGCATAAGCATATGGAACTTTTCTCATGTACTCTACCTCATCATGTAAATTAAGACACTGTTCTTTACTCAATTTAAAGTGTCTAGCCATAGGTGTGCTTACCAATTTTGCATCCTGCATATTGAATCGTTTCAACACCTTGTTCACATAATCCTCTTGAGACAAAATCAACCTGTAATTTTTCCTGTCTCTCTTAATATTCATGCCAAGAATTTTCTTTACTGCTCCCAAATCCTTCATGGAAAATGTGTGAGCTAATTTCACCTTAAGCTCAAAGATATCCTGCATGTGTGATCCTATAACCAGCATATCATCTACATACAACAATAGAATAATATATCTACCATTATCTAATCTCTTAAAATACACACAATGGTCAGATTGACATCTACTGTAGCCATGCTTAGTCATAAACCTGTCAAATTTCAAATACCATTATCTAGAAGCTTGCTTGAGACCATACAAGCTTTTCTTCAATCTGCACACAAGCTTCTCCTTACCTTTGACCTCAAATCCTTCCGGTTGTTCCATATATATTTATTCATCCAAATCTCTATGAAGAAACGTTGTCTTAACATCAAGCTGCTCAAGATGCAAATCCTCAATAGCAACTAAAGACAATACAGTCCGTATAGAAGTCATTTTAACTACAGAAGAAAAAATCTCACCAAAATCAATACCTGGTTTTTGTACAAATCCTTTCACTACCAACCTGGCCTTATATCTCATCTATCCATTCTCACCTTCTTTCAATCTGTAGATCCATCTATTTTTCAGTGTCTTCTTTCCCGCTGGCAACTCAACCAAATCCCACGTTTGGTTCTCTTTCAAGGAATAAATTTCTTCATTCATGCCTAGCCCCCACTGATTTTTGGATTCCACATGTATTGCTTCATCAAAACTCTTTGGTTCTCTACCATCAGTGAGAAATAAATAAAATAATGAAGGGGAATATCAAAGTGGAGGTTTACTTACCCTTTTTGACCTCCTAATGGGCGTTTGAGACTCATTCATAACACACTGTCTGCCAAAATTCTCTGATAGTGACCGACCTCGGTCACTTCCAGGCCTGTAACTGACCAATGTCAGTTCCACATGACCGACAGTGATTCTTATCTGACTGACGTCGGTCACTGTCTGACCAACATTGATTCCTGTATTGCTAACGTCAATTCTTCCCAGACTGACGTCAGTCTCTATATTTTCTTATCTATGATTATTCTTTCCCACAAGCTCATTTTGGACTGTCACCTCATCCAATTCACCATTGCTCTGCTCAGATTGATTCAGCTTCTTGAGCTAATCACTATACATCACTTTCTCATTGAAAACAACATCACGGCTCCTAATTATTTTGTTAGTTCCTAGATTCCAAAACCTGAATCCGAAATCTCCAGAGCCATAACCAATAATTGTGCACCTCATAGACTTAGCATCCAGCTTCTTTCTATTTTCCTTATCAATGTGCACAAAAGCTTCAAAACCAAAAATTATGAGAAATGAAAGATCTACCTTTTTACCTATCCACACCTCTTCTAGAATTCCATCATCTAGAGTAGTAGAGGGTCCTCTGTTAATTAGGTAAACTACAGTATCTATAGCTTCTACCCAAAACTATAAAGGCAAACCAACATGTAACCTCATACACCGTGCATGCTCCAATATTGTTCTGTTCATCCTTTTAGCAACTCCATTTTGCCGAGGTGTCCTTGAAACCATCCTTTGCCTATGTATTCCATGCATATAACAATACCAGTTGAACTTGTAGCTATAGAACTTACCACCATTATCAAATCTAAGGCACTTCAATCTCTTGCCTATTTCATTTTCGACTAAAGCTTTCCAAATCTTAAGTGTCAAAAACATTAGATTTCTTCCTTATACAATAGACCCATACCTTTCTTGTAGTAACATCTATGAAATAAACATAGTACTGTGATCCTCTAATAGAAGCAACCTGAGTTGGTCCCCACACGTCTATGTGAACAAGCTCCAACTTGTGCTTCTTCTTTGTTGACCTAGTCTTGAGAAAACTCACTCTCTTCTGTTTTCCAAAAATATAGTGCTCACAAAAATCTAGATTTATACTTTTCAAATCTGAAAGCTTACCTTTTGACTTAAGAATTGTCATTCCCTTCTCACTCATGTGGCCAAGCCTCTGGTGCCACAACTTTGCATCTACATCTGAAGTAGATAATACAGAAGGAAAATTATCAGTAATACAATTACATAAATAGAGAGTACCTACTCTCTTACCTCTGGCCAAAACAAGTGCACCCTTGGACACCTTCCAAGATTCAGCTATGAGAGTTATTGTACAACCTTCATCCCCTAACTTTCTTACAAAAATTAGATTTCTCTTCAAGTTGGGAACATGTATGACATCTCTCAACACCCATGTGTTGCCATTCTACATTTTTAGCTGCACTTTTCCTTTGCCAATAGTCACTAAAATATTCTCTATTTGGGGTTGCATGGAAAGAGGCACCAGAATCTAACACCCAAGATTCTATATTATTATGCAAAGAGAATATAAGAGCATCTTGTGCAACAATACCTACAACTTTTGCTTCTTCTTTACCTTCATGTTGATTGTCTTCTTTAGGTTTTGACCAGAAATCTTTGCTTATATGCCCTATCTTTTCATAATTTTAGCAGGCTATCCTCCTGCCATTTCTGGATTTGGATCTACCTCTCATCTTTGACTTAGACCTTGATCTCCTATACTTGCCCTTCTCTTTTTGCCTTCCCCTGCTTTCAAAACTTAAAGCGTCCTCTAATGTTTTCTCTATGCTTTTCCTGTGAATTTCTTCATTCAAGATTACACTAACAACATCATCTACTTTTAAAATATTTGAAGCAGATGCAGTATTACTAACTGCCATTACCAAGCTATGCCAGCTTTCAGGTAAAGAGCATAAGATTAATAGAGCTTTAATTTCATCATCAAAAACTATTTTGACTGAATTTAATTGATTTACAATTCCATGAAAATCATTTAAATGATTAGATACAGATCCACCTTCCTGCATTTGTAAATTAAATAACTGCTTCATAAGATATACCTTATTTGAAGCTGAGGGTTTTTCATATAAATTTACTAAAGTAGTCATTAACTCTACCATTGACTTTCCCTGTGATAAATTAGATATCACAGTAGATGCCAAACTCAATCTTATAGATCCAAGAGCCTTTCTATCAAGACCTTCCCATTCTTCATCTTCCATGTCTGTGGGCTTCTTTGAAACTCCACCTAACGATAAGTATAGATCTTTCTGATATAGATAATATTTTATCTGCATTCTCCATAATTGGCAATTTTTGACATTAAACTTCTCCATTCTCAGTTTACTTTCTTTTGCCATTGCTTCTCCCACTCAAACAGAAACCCATGTGAGTAACTTGTAATCAATACACACTAACCAGATCTGAAACACCTGTTAGTCAACCTGAGCTCTGATACCACTTGTTGGGGATCAACCAACAAAGTTGATTACTATGTGAAAGCAACTAAACACAGAATTAAACCAGAATGATAAGTAACTAGAATCAAAAATAGCAAAGAATAAGAGATACAAGAAACCACCCTGAAAACTTGTATTAAACTCTTCCAGAAGGAAATATAATGAAGAAAATCACACTTTATTCCACACCTCTCAGATGTACAGATCTCTTTCCAGATCTTTTTCCCTCAAGAGTTCTCTCTCTCAATTACAATCAATTCCAACAACCTGGATTGATACACATATTTTACAAATATCTTGTACTGTTCTACAATAAGCTATGAAGATCTAATCCTATATATAATATTAGGAAACATGAGCATGCATTCACAACCATTAGATGCACATCCTAATCAAGGGCTCAAAATAGTCCTACTAAAGATAGAGATGCAAACTTAAGACTAACACTTAATCTTATCATGCAAACAATATGTTTCATCCATGAAAATAGAATTTTGGATGCACAGGTGACCAACATCGGTCCCTGCCTGTCTGCACATGACCGATGTTAGCCGATCTATGACCGACGTTGACATCTCTTAGTTGACTCCTGACCGACGTCAGTTGCTCCTGACCGACGCCAGTGACTGTGTAGTTCTAGCAACCTAAAATATACTCATTTGGTGAAGCTTTTAGCTCCACAACTCAACAAATATTTGATATCAGAGCTTTGGTTATGAGGTTTTGATTTCTAACAGTTGGTATTAGAGCCATGGTAAAAAACTCTGTGTGAGTATTTTCTATTGTTGATTAGTTTGTGTAAGCTGAAGCTACCATGATATGAGGAGAGACCAAGTTAGATATTAAAGAAGAAGAAAAAAATTGGCAGGGATCTCTCTGTGGAGTAAGGTGGAGGACATCTTGGTGAAGATCATGTTCTCTTCATATTGTTGAGGAGAAGTCCATAAGAGATTTAGAGGAGAAAGCTAAACAAAGCTTTGTTAGATAAGTCAGTAGTTTACATAGTGTTCCTAATAAAGAAGTAACTCTACAGCTTGATGGAGCAAGTTGGTCTTCATAGGTGGAGGTTGAAATCAAGGCATGACCTTATTATGGTTCTTGGAAACAAACATAAGGGGTGTTGATGTGGTACCCTAATGACTACATGTTGTTAGTCAAGCTGTACCTATTTTGAATTAGTTGATGATGAGTAAGATGAATATGCAAATGAAAAAGTGAGACCTAGTGTTCCTAAAAGGATAAGGTCATGTGTTTGGATATGTAGTAGAGTAGTGATGAATTTTGGATGCATTTTTTAGGCTTAAAAACTCAGTAGATGTATTAGTGAATCGAGTAATGAAATAACTTTATTGGAGTTGTGATTAGCCCACTTATGTCATGTTTGGCATGATTGGTAGTTTAAAGTAACATGTAGAAGAACAATTGAGACCTGGTATTTCTAGAAAGAGAAGGCTGGTGTTGACCACATAACTTAGGGTGTTGAAATTTTTTGTATATAGTTGTGGCATTGGCTAAGTAGACTGATGTATGGAGTAACATTGGAGGCACATGAATTGGTTTTTTGGAAACATTAGGTAGTGCATGATGTATTTTGGATGCATTCTTGAGGCTAAAAAACTTGAAATATATAGTGATGTACTGAATAGTGTGATGACTTCCCAATAGCTATGATTGGTCTAGTGAACTTGTTCCATGTTGATAACTTTGATGGATATGTGGAGAAGTCTAGTTTTGAATTCTATGAGATATTCTCTCTTCACTACTATCAATAATTTTACATGCACTAGTTGTTGTTCAAGGATTTAGAGTAACATTATTCCTACATGGTGATCTCTCTTAGGGAGAGATAAATATATGAATGAGGCAAAAAATTAGTGGTTTTCATGAAATCACTATATGGGTTGGTATATATGTCACACATGTAGTATAAGAATTAAAGTACATTCATGAAGAGACAAGTGTTTAGCAAAGGTTATTGTTATGTGTTGATTTAATGTTGGATTCAAGCCCCAACATGTTCACAATTTTAATGGCTCAGTAAGGACACATGAAAATAAGGTGGTATGGAGAAGCAAACCAAGGATGGAGATGCACAAGGATGGGAAAGCAAGGAAGTACCCTAGTTCTTGAATTTTAAGTTGTATTCTTAGGAGTGTCCTAGAAGAGGAGAAGACATGTGTCTTATGTATTAGATTAATCAAAAGTAGGAAGCCTCATGATGCCATGGTGAGCACTAAATAGGATATTCCCTAGAAGTGGGAGATGTGAATGATTCTTGGTATAATCCCAATCGGAGGATTGGTATATGGATAAGTTGAGTCACTTTAGGTGTTGCAATCTACTATGGTGGATTACATGTTGACAAAATCAGTCAGGGTAGAGAATTTATAGTAGTGCAAGAAAACTTCTAATGGGTTTGTGTCAAGGTAGTAGTGGGCATAGATAGATAGATGGTTGCATAATACTTAGGTGTGGTAAAATCCTATGTATATTGACTTCAAATGGGAGTATGTTAGATGTGAAGTCACTATTCATGAATACCATTCATCGATGATGTGGCATGTAGGTGATGTGGATGGTTAGTGATGTGGTTGATTGGTGATGTGACCGGGACCATAAAGGGTCTCTCACATGTGATTAGGTAGATGTGATGGGAGTGGGGCGTATCACTCCATTAAGGCATAAGGATTTTGTCTTGCTGTACAAGAGATAAGGGTTCATGTATGGGTTAAATTTATAAGGGACCCTAGGATTCACATGTTTGGTTAGAGTCAAAATTTGATTATAACACATTTTGGACTCTTGTGTTCACATGTGAAAAAAAAGACAAGTTCTTCACTATTACTATTTGTCTTCACTTTTGGAGTGGGAGACAATGTTTGGAGCCACATGAAAGTGCCTTGGTTCTTGTCTAAAGTGGATGGACCACTTTTTGATCCTTGCACATGAATACAGACAACTTTTGATGATCAATGTTCACCCCACATAGAGTGTGGTGAATTTGTTGGGCCACCTAATGAGAATAACCCATATCAGGGTAGAGCCAAAGGCTCTTACGCAATAATTTTGTTAGTCTCAATACATTTTATTAATAAAAAACATTACAATATATAACAATGGTTGAATAACTATTTAGTCTAAAATATTTAGTTGTTCAAACAACTTAACTATTAAGAACTAACATACTCCTATAATTTCCCCTGTCAATATTGCTACGCAATTTATATTAACAAATCACTATTGTTAATATCACACTAAAATAAGTTCATGTTATAATTTACCTCAACATACATTCTCGTAGTGTGAACATATAGACATTGTATTCAACCAATAATGCATCTATTACTTTGTAAATCTTGCCTTATTAAAAATTGTCTCTCAAGGCTTATTTTAAGTTCATAAATTTTTTAAAAAAAAACTTTTTGACAAACACAACAAAGAATTGACTCTAGACATAAATGGCTTAAAAAATAACCGACCACTTTATTTTTGACAAAAATAATATTAACTCTAAATATAACAAAATAAACTCTATCAAAACTATAACTTAGCAAGAAAAATTCAATTATTATCATATTATGAAAAACATTAATCGACATACTATACCTATAGACTATTACTATTGATATGACTATGACTTTCTTTAAAAAAATATAAACTTTTAAACTGTAATCTAAAAAATATAAAAAATAATAATTCTATGCTTAAAATAAAACACTCATATAAAATATAAATAATAAATTAAAAACTAAACAAATTTAAACTCAAACTCAACCATAAACAAATCGAAATGTAATAATATAAAAATTAAACCTTAAATAATGTTGACTATAAAAAAACTAAAAAGAAAAAACTATTGACAACATATCCTTACACATTACTAAGTATGTCTTAATAAAGTCTAAAACTACGTAAAAAAAACCAAACTAAAAAATAAAAAACTTAAACTTAAAAAAAATACTATAGACTTTTCAAAAAAGTTTAAATATTAAAAAAAAACTTACAGACCTGATACCAAAAGATAATGATGGGCCCTAAAATCTAATACCTCTAATAATTATTTACACCTAATAATTTTGACTACATGACTACATGACTAGATGACTACATGAATGGCGATAGTTTTGACAACTTTTCTTTTCTCTTTTTTTCCCTCTGTTTTTTTTTTTTCCAGAGGGGCGGGGGCGGTTATGCCAATTACAAAGTTGAGATGAAACAATGTGATAATGTCAAGGAGGGATATGCACAAGGTCACAAATGATTGCTAATCTATAGGTGTAGGTTCGACGAAGGTGAAACATGGTTGATGAAAACCAAGATGACATTGGCATTGGTGTGAGGAAATTATGTCAACTAGGGATCTTCAAATCAATAATACTAATGAATCCAAGGTGTATGGTCTCATGTTCAAGTTTTGATTCACTGAAATGATTAACTTGCTAAGTGAAATATGGGTGGGTCAAGGCCAAGCAGCTGAGTTGATGATGGTGCCATGGAAAAGAGATCTTACATATTGGAAGAAGGGCATTGATAGAAAGATATCTAAGTTGATGTGGACTCTGAGCTTAGAGAAATATACGTTAGTAATTTTGAATGCATCAAGTTGATGTGTATTCCAAGATTTACATTGATTTATTTTTATTATGTATCAGATTTGATTCTATTTTAGGTTATATGTTGTCAAGAACATTAAAAATAAATCAATGTAAATTTTTGTTAGTGTTGTTCAATGTCAATAATGATTGTTATGGATTCAGTGTGTATGTTGATCAAAAAATAGAAGATAAGCAAGGAGCTCATAAACAAGGTCTGAGCTTGAGAAGTGACTGACTAGGAAGAGGAGCCTCAATGCAAACATGACAAACTTTTCATAAGAAAGCTCTGATTGTAAAAATATATCCCTATAGAAAATTTACTCTACATAATTTTTTTATTTATTTTTTGAATGCAAACAGTGAACAACAATGGGTGTAAAAACTATGGAAAGAATGAGCAAGGTGGATGCAAAGAAAAAAATGTAGATGGGTGGTGTATCCAAAAAATATGCATGTGGTCTTCATTGCACTTTATGGATAGCATGCAAGTAGGGTGTATGAATGTATGAATATCAATTACATGTGGTCTGCACAACAATGCTACTCAAAAATCATTTGGTATAAAATTACAGGGGAATGTAATGTATAGATAAGTCCCATCAAGGTACCTACTTTGATACCAGAGAATGAGAATAGCCCTTATCAGAGTAGTTCCAAAGGCTCTTACACAATAATTTTTTTAGTATAAATAACACATTTTATTAATCTAAAACATTAAAATATATAACAATGGTTGAATAACCATTTAGTCTAAAATAGTTAGTTATTCAAAAAAATTAACTATTAATAACTAACATACTCCTACAATTTCTCCTATCAATATTACCACATGATTTATATTAACAAATCATTGTTATCAATCTCACACTAATATAAGTTCATGCTATAATTTACCTCAACACCACCCATGATGTTACTATGTCTCTCTCTCCTCTCTCATGTTGTAAATGTCATTAATAAGCATGAAGCTCTTTTTGTAATTCATCCTATTATAGGATTCATGCAAGCTTGAGCTTGCATGTTTGGAGGTTAGATCTTAGAGGCTAGGTTGTGCTTGGATGACAACCTGAATGCTTTAGGTGAAAGCATTAAGTGCTTGGTTGTAAGAAATGAATGAGTTATTGGAGGTGTTTTTGTAGATGAGATTCATCATGTTAATAGGAAGTCTAGAAACTACAATTTTGGTCATGGTTTGTCCTTGCAAATTATAGGGTTTCCACGAAATCTCCTGTGTAATGTGTCCTATTTATTGTCTATGTTTTTATATTTTGTTATTATGTATTATTTTAATTTCACTGTAGGATCTTTATTTATAAAAAAAAGGGTTCTAAAAATTAGCCCTGATCAGGTACCCATCTACAAAGCAATCTCTCATAAAGTAATGAAAAGGATAAAACTCATAGGAAAAAACTTTCCCCCAAAAGAGAGACATAAAATAGGTGTAGAGGATAGAATCCACCCCACCCAAAGATGATATTGTTTATGATGTAGATCAAACCCTAAGAAGAGCTCGTAGCTTAATGAAATTACTCTCGGTGAAGGGTTTGGTAAAGATATCTATAACCTACTCTGAAAACTAGTAAAATCTCAAGTCGATGACTTGACCATGAATAAGCTCCTAGATAAAATGCATGTGAATCTCATTGTGTTTGGTTCATTGGTGTTGAATCATATTCCTACATATCTATAGAGTAATTTAGTTATCACATAGATGATGGTAGGCTACTTAAAAAGAATGCCAAACTCGAATAAAATCCCTTAGAGTTAAATAATCTCATTAGTTATGTTAAAAACTCCCATATACCCTACCTCTATGGATGATATATCAATAATATTTTGATTTTTTATAGGCCAATTGATAGGATTATAAACCAAAGAAAAGTTACAATATGAATTGGACTTATTATTACAAGTATCACCATCCTAATCTAAATATGAAAAACCAACCAAATCAACCTCTATGCCAAATCTATTCTGAATCCCAAATCTATAAGATCTTTGAATGTAGTGGTGTATCTACTTGGATGCTTTCTTTTTTAGGTCATGAGGATATTATATGAATTATGAAATAATTTCTACTGCATTTAAAATAGCAAGGCTAGTATGAGTCAGATTAACGAGGCTACCAATAAGCTATCGATACCAAGTGACATTAACCAAAGGTGTAGAATAGTTATTGTCAAGCTTGACTCCTAATAAAAAAAGTGTTAGAGATGGTTTACAATCATCCATGTGAAACTAAGCCAAAATATCAAGAGCATACTTGAGTTGTGAAAGTGAAATCCATGAATCAAAAAATGAAATATTGATACTAATAAAATAATGTAGAAGACCCATGTCAACCATGTCAAATCTATCTTGTAGACCTATCTTCACCATTGCATAGATGATGAGATACTCTTGGTGATCATAAGATCATCAACATAAAGGACTAGAATTAGTAAAGAATTTTCTTAATGTAATAAGTATACATTTGGGTCTAAATGACACCTGGTGAAACTTGAAGTAAGGAGGAAGGAATCCATCATTGCATACCAAGCTTGAGGGGCTTGTTTGAGACCATAGATGGATTTCCTAAGCCTACAAACTAAGGATAAATCTTGAACAAATCTATGTGGCTAATCTATGTATATCTCCTCCTCAAGGTTTCCATGAATAAAATCACTCTTCACATCCATTTGGTGCACATCTTAACCATGTGTTACAATTCTAGCTAGTGTGATTCTAATTAAAGTCATCTTTACAACAAGTTCAAAGGTATATGAGTATTCAATGATGGCTAATTTTGAAAACCCCTTGGTGACCAATCATTCCTTGTACTTATTGACTGGCCCACCTACTAAAAACTTAGTTTGATATATCCACCTACATCAAATCATATTCCTTCCCTTATGAAGTGAAATCAAATCCCAAGTGTGATTTTTAATTAAGGAAGAATATTCTTCCTGCATAACATTATCCCACTCAAGTATGCATGAATCCTTTAAAAATGTTTTGGATCTATACTAAATCAAAGAAATCATGTAGACCACTCTGATAATCTTATCAAGTATGTATGTCATATGTTGGATCCCCTTTCTAAGTACTTAAACTTTGAAGTATATGTCTAGCTCAAAGAGGCGGGTGAGTCAGGTGTTGAATCCTCATCATTTGAAAAATTACTAGAGGTGAATGTAAATGACTCCCCCATCACTTCCCTCATTGTTAAAATTAGAAGAAGAAGAAGAAGAAGAAGAAGAAGAAGACCCTGGCTCAAGAACTTGCTCTAGATTATCTGAATCAAAAGAAAAATATCAAGTATAAATAAATATAATGAAGGATAATACATGTCAAGGCTTGAGGCTTTAGGACTCTCTTAAAAATAAACACTTATCTCTATGAATATTTCATGTGTGGTCAGATGTAGAAGGTGGTGCACCTTTAAACCATCTAGATAACCTATAAAGATCCAATGTTTGGACTAAGGTTCTATAAATTTGCATTTCTTATTCTATATGCATGCCATAGTTGGGGATCTAAAAACCCTAAAGTGTTTAACTATAGTTTTCCTTGAATATGGATTTATGCCTTTCAAATCTTTTTATGGAAACCTATTTTGAATATAAAAAGCACAATTAATGGTTTTGTCTCAATATTGAGGTGCCAAGGTCTTAGAGTGAATCATGCAACTAGACATATCTTTTAAGGATTTGTTCTTATGCTCTTCAACTTCATTATGTGAAGGACTATAAATAACCATTCACTATAAATTAATCCCATCTGTGATGCAAAATTTCTCAAATCTATTGTTGACATATTCACCTCCATTGTTAGTTTGAAGAATCTTGATGGAATTATCAGATTATTTCTCAAAAAGTGCCTTGAAGTCTTGAAAATATTCAAACACTTCCAAAATTTTCTTAAGGAAGTAGACCCTTGTATATCTCAAGAAGTCATCAATGAATGTGAGAATGTACTTAGCCTTTGTAAAAGATAGACTATGAAAAGGCCTAGATACATCACTATTTACTAACTTTAATGCTTGTGAAGCCCTTCAAGCTTTGCCTTTGTCAAAATTTTCTTCGAGATGATTTTAAAGAGAACAAACCTCATAATGTCCCTTATATAATTGGACTTAAGGCAAGTATATGATCATGTCATTTTTACTAAGTTGTTTAAGGTAGCGTTAATTAAGGTGGCAAAACTGATCATGCCATAATTTTCTAACTCCATCTAAATGGGTCAATAATGCATTTAGATAATAATTAGGTGAAAAATGCGAGTAGGTGTATAACCTAGCTTGGTGATTTACACTACCCACTACCACTATAGAATCACTATGAAACTCCCTAATGATAATTAAATCTGGTAAAAACTCAACCCTTATGTCTTTGCTGATATGAGTGATTTAATACAATAATAGGATATTGGTTTAAATACAAGGGACACCTAAAACATTATTTAATGTTCCTCCTATTTCAATAGACCTTCTCCTTGCAACTAGTATAGAAGTGTCATCATTGAAACTGATAGAGGACATGCTACAAGGTTCTATGGAAGAAAAATCAACTAGTGAAAATCCCATGTGGTGAGAAGCACTCAAGTAAATAATCCATGAAGATTTCAAATTTGTAACTACTATAAGATCCTTCCCCTTATTATTCTCTTTCACCTTCCCCTTTGATTTGGTAAAATCTTAGGTTGATGAATTATGGTTAATAGATTCAAGAACAGTTATGTTTTTCTTTCTAGGAGATGAGTTAGGTGATCTATATATTTCTTCATGCACTTGTGTTCATCATGCCCATTTTTATTATATTAGGCACACTTAACCTTATCTTTTTTAGTTTTATCTTTGGAAGATGAGATTTCAGCAGTGGTTTTGGCAGAGGTTGATTATTTCTTCTTCTCTTGATCCTTATTCTTCCTATTCTCTTTATTTGAAGTCTTTATTTTCCCATTCATAATAATTAGGGATTGAGGTTTCATGGAATTCAATGTGCCCATTTGGAACAACTTATTTTTCTCCCTAGTTAAGTTAGAAATGAAAGCATCTAAAGAAGCCATTTTCCATGTAGCACCCAAAGCACTTTTAGTGGCATAAAAATTAGAGACAAAGACTGAATAGTTAGGACATAGAGAGAGTATATAAATAATAATTTGTTCATATTCTTTCTTTATCCCACATTTTTTCAACTAAAATCTTAATGACTTGAACTTAGTGAATAAATCCTGAAGGGTGTCAAAGTTACTAGGACTTAGGCTAGAGAGTTCATTCTCAAGTTTGTGACCTCTAATCACATCTCACTCCCCAAATAGATTTCCCAAAATAGTCCTTACATTATTGGGTGATTTTTCATACTCTAAGTGAAATAGGAGATCAGGTGTTATAGAAAGACATAATAGCCCATAGGCTTCATCACTATGGTTATACCACTTAAATTTTATTGCATCTATGCTAGGTTTAGTTTCATCACCCATGGTTATCCTATACAAACCCTTACTCCTTAGAGTGATTATTATATTTATTTTTCATTCATGATAGTTAAAGGAAGTTAGTGGATTGATTAAACTTGAATCCATTTTAGTGATGAGTTGAGTTATAGCAGTAGTGCAAGTTGTAGTTATTGCAAAATTAAAAGTGCAAGTTAAAACATAAAGAGTGACATAGTAAAAGTACATCTTCTAAACTATTAGTATAAAATATCCCCATAAATTTTTCAAATGCATGCTAAAAAGATGTCAAACTTAGTCAAAACTACATCTTAAGCAATTTGTACAAGTCAAAAAAGATGTAATTTATAAAACAAGGCAAGAACATCAGGCTCAACTGATAATGCATCAAAGAAGCAAGTGTAGTGAATAAAACAGAGAGAGAAAGTATTGTTTTGAATGTGAGGTGGTTTGTCCACCTTCTAAATTGGACCTCTCCCTCTGGTCTTCAATGAGCCAAAATGTGAAGGTTTTTTAAATAATAACTTTTTCATCTTTTTTACAAATAATACTCACAATGTATTATTTTTAATTTAAAATAAAATTAAGTCCTAAAAGAGATAAATAGCCACCATAATATTATATTATTTCATTTAAAATAATTAAAAATCTCCCCCTTTTAATACAAATGGTCCTTCAAATAAAAAAACCCACCCTTTTTAAACATTTTACACTTATAATGAACTTGTAAAAGGATGTAATATCAACATTGTTACTTAGTATAAGTTTAAAATAAATTTTATAAGAAGTTAATTTTAAAAAGGTAAAGTTTCCAAGGTTTAAAAAACAAAGAAAAAAGGGAATACTGTGAATTACTTGGTAAAGTGGTTTTAGAAACCACCTTTTTTGAAAAATGTGGTCTTTGGCTTGAACGAGTTTTGGAGGGAAACCAAGTTAGATAGGAAGGAAATGTTGGATGTTAGAGAGGATGGAAAATTAATGGAGAGGAGGAAGTAGCTGACATATCATATGAGTAGGTTGGTAACAAACTAAAATTATACCAAGTTGCCCCTTAACGCTTTGCTAGTAAACTATAGTTATAAAACAAAGAGAATGAGATTGAAATAAAGGGGAAATGAATGATGTAGGTTGTCAAAAATAACCTCTACAAGTTGAGATCCTATCTGGAATAAAATATCCACCATGAACTTGTTAGGGTTCATGGCTTAGGTACTAGTTTTTAGAGCCTAACCTCTGGTGCCACTTTTTAGGAAAAAACCATCCTAAACATGTGCAAGTAGTAAATGAAAAATAAAAAAAGATACAATACACATAGATAATATATAACACATTACACAAGACATGCATGAAAACCCTAAAAAACTAGTAAGGGAAAAACCATGGGATACTGGTAGCTTTCAGACTTTAATTACATCAACAAATCTCTTTTAAAAACAATTTCTTTAGAAACTCCTAGTTATTACAAACTATTGTCACCAAATTTAACACCTTAGAGGATGTTGTTCAAGCCTAATGAAATATTTTGGAAACATTGGAATACCTCTAGGCTTGTGGGTTACCTATAGTAGAGGTAGACCTCTAGGTTTAATGTCTAGTTCCCTAGATTGATCCTTAAGTGCTTATCACCAACACTAACTAATTGCTTGGATGAAAAGGGGGATAAAAAGACATGAAATTAATCTAATATAAGGGGGTGATATACCACAAATATATCCAAAATATTTCCATACTCTTATACTAAGATACATGACCTAAAACACCAGCTTCGAAGTCCTAGAATACTCTAACATTAGTTTTTCAAACATGGAGGTGATATGCATGAAAATTACTAAAGGTTATTAAACTAGAGATCATTTGAAATAAGGATCCTTTTACACTTGAAAACACTTCATGTGACCTACTAGAGTGGAAAAATTTACATCAAACATGGAAGGATTGAGGGAAAGCAAGGATGGATATCAATCACTTGACTTTTCACTATAAATCACTTCACATACTTAGACAAGATATTTTATGAACTCAAAAAAAGATTTCATATATTATTTCAAAGTAAAATTACAATATAAAACCAATAGGACTTCATCATACTAGGTGTGGAATTCTACTATAAGAGCCAAAATGGCTTGTATTTATAGAATGTGAGAAGAGAGAGAAGAAATTAGAGCTCAAGGTTCACAATGCCTTCATGGAAATTAAAAAAATTATATTGTATAAGGATGAAGTGGAGAATATAAGTAGATAAGGCCTTGTAAAAGTGTCTTTCGAAGGCATGAAACTTCTCCAAAACTGTGATAGGAGTCTTTAACTATATTCTTGGAACTGCCTTCATGAATAGGCATCTTTTGACTACTCAAAAATAGACTAGGGAGAGTTGAAACATGTGATATATTAATTAATGGTTATAAACACACCAAAAAATTCATCATATGTGTCCCTAATTCATGGCCTTCTTTTAGACACTTGTTATCACCATCTGCAGTCGTTCATTATCCCTCATTCATTTATTCTTCACATTTGTCAACCAAGTGGCCTTATGTTTCTCAATAAATTTCATGTAAGGGGCGATATGACACCTATATAGATTCCCATTTCCTTCCAATCCATGAATCATACCTTAAAAAGGTCTAAAAATCAACTTCTCATTCTCTCACTTGGCAATCACTCTCTATTTTCACCATTTGCCAAAAATTGTCTGAGATGAATGAGTTAGAATAGATGTTTGTGTTATTATATAAGGTGATAAATGGATTTAAAAAGTTATAATAATTCTCTAAAGACCTCCCAAAATTACTCTCACCTTTTCATTCTACTTTGAACTTGAAAACACATAAATATTTATAAAAAACATGTTTCAAGCCTATCTGTATAAGTAGGGTACATACTAATCATGTGTCATGGAGCCTGAGAGAGTTATCTACAAGTATAGAATAAATTATAGGCCAAACTTCACATTTTTAATGCATTCCCATCCATCTCTTTCCAATCAGGTCTTTGATAAGGGTTTAGGAGGATTTCTAATGTTTCAAATTGTTAATGATTGTTCATGAAATCTTGATGTTGAAACCTTGGAACAATTCCACTAATATCATGTTTGGGACCCTATTCAATAAATATTAACTCCTTATATTCTCATACATAGTGTCCGTACTAGTGTGAGCTATTGAAGTTAGCCTCTTGAGCTTGAGAGTGCATTCTAGATGGGTCTGAGGTGAAATAGGTCAAGTTTGACCAACTTGTGTCATTTATCTACATAACAATAGATATAATTAGTCTCATTCCTTCCCCTAAATTTTATAAAATGAATTTTAATATTCATATAGTCTTAGAAGTATATTTAGACCCCTGTAGGGCTTAAGCTTAATATTAGGCATTACAGGCCTGACTATGTTCATGATGCCCATAACCACCCTATGTAGTTTCCAATGGTTATTATGTATCCTCCAAGTTGGTTAATTATTAAAAAAACTCCCCACACCCTCCTTTTAGTGTTCCAAGACTTCTTATATTTCTCTCTTGCCATCACATACCTTGCCTGCAATCTAGACTAGATGGGAGTGCCCTTTATCTTAGATAAATTAGAGGGCACTTCCCCTATTTTCTCAAGAAAATGGGAATATAAGAGGATAAAATAGGTTATTAACACCTTTTATACCTAATTTCATAGTTTTATCACACCCAAAGACCCCTTAACACTCCAAAATTCAAGATAGACTCCTTAAAGCTAGTGACTATTTGCAAGGTTAGGATCTGATTATAGGTTGAATGTTGAAACCCCTTTTTCTCTACCTCTCCTCTCAAAGAATCATGAAATTTGAGTTAATTAAAATTAAATATTGTTTAATCATTTTCAATTAATTTTTTATTCTCTTTCAACCTCCAACTTGCACTTCTCTCCATTTTCCTGAGCGTAGTTGGCAGACTGTGTCACCGTGTTATCCACTCAGAAAAAGGATATGCCTATAGGTGTTCTCCATGATATACATTTTATCTCATGCCATGATATTATAATTTAAGTATTTTAACTCATTTAATACTTTATTTATCTAATTCATATAATTTATTATGGTTTGTGTTCACTATCTTTCTATTGACACTAGCCTAAGTTGGTTTCTTTGTTGTAACAAACTGTAAGTTGCCATCTTTAGATCATAGAGACCCCTGTAGGTGACTTTCAACCCTTGACATGGAGTTAAATGCCTTAGGTTATTCTTATAATCCTTTATATCATCTCCCAACTAGTTGAATTCAAATCTCATGATTAGAGACTTGTGCCAACATCAAAACTATCTTGTTCTAGTGTACTATCACCCCATAGTCAAACTATATGTGATCATTCTGAGAGCAAAATGACCCCTATGGGTGTTTACATATTTCTCAAAATCGTTTTTTAAATCCATTGGATTGTTCTTTGAAGTTATAAATCATATTTACTCAAATACAGTCACTTGTATTGAGGGCTACAACCAATGTGTTATGTAGCATTGAAAGGTCATTTGAGCTTAAAATACTGTAGATTATACTAACATTATACAATGAGAAAATTCTTAAGATGGAGGCCTCATCTACATTACCTCTTTGGACCAAATACTCACTCTCATATGTCAAATCATTTCCCCTATGCCTGGGCTACATGTTTGAACCACTAGACTAACATAAACCTCAAGACACTCTTAATATGAGAGGATCAAATGTAAGGCAAAATACCTATTTCATAGGTATTAAGGTAACATGTCTTTTAAGCAACTTTATTGACTGAGGGATAAGATTCAAGTTTTTTTGTCACCTTATTACTCCACCATTATTACTATGACACTCTCTATGTACCTAAACCTCATTTAAGGTCTCAAGAAGAATTAATACTGTCATCTCATCATTTTCATGTCTGTTGTAGCACCTGTAGGTGATCATCAAACTCAGAACTGTGAAGGTAAGGTATATGATTTTATGAACCAAACTAATTATTACAACTAGTTTTATCACCTTTGAATTTTTAAATCTCATTTATCACATCTTGGGAGTCCCCTTGCCACATTGAAACCTCCATGCCTGACCACCGTGATTATACAAGACTAAATTTCACCTAACTACAGGTGGTTGTCATAGAGAAAGTTGACTGTGTGTATCTTTCTTGACTTCTCACTCCATGAATAGATTAATTTGATACCAAATTTTCCTAGGAGATACTGATTATAATTTTGTGATAGGTGAACATAAACATCACTTTTGATTTCAAAACCAATACAGGAAGAAAGAACCTTTTGCAACTGATGAAACTTGCCTACAGACATTGATATAGTTCTCAACTAGAAAAATGAAAAAAAATTGTTCAATATTTGAATTTAAAACATGAAAACAAAAAGAGTACCATGTGATAAATATGTTCACACTCTTTATAATAATGTAAAATAACTGGTTTGTATGTAACTATGCAAACAAAGAGGAAACTTGAAGGGTATGGGAATGAATAGGCAGAAAATGGCACTACCACTCTTAGTATTGGTTCATAAATCTTGGTACACAAATAATGGAAATATTACCATGAACCTATATTGGATAAGGATAAATAGCATCCCTCAAAAGCATTTGACTTGACTCAACTCCTCTTGGCCATACCAAACAAGGACCGGTTGACCATTTTTACATGCAATGGAGTATTAGAATTATTTTATGCCATTTTTGAGCTTCTCAAAGATTATAAAGCATGGAATTGAGCTGAAGGGACCTAAAGGGTCACTTTAAATCCTTTCACATGTTCTAAAACTCTTTCATAATCCATAAAACTACTAAAAACTACCTTTTCTCAACTATTTCTTTATTTCAACATAACACCTACATTTTTAGTTATGACTACCATATGTCACAAAAATTTGACATGTAGGACATTAGAAGACATTTTTTAACATTTGTCTCTCTATGAAAACCATACAAGTCTATTAAATGACCCTAAAAGTGGGTTTAAAGTGACATAGGACTAAACATGAATATGACAAAGCTAATGACACATTAAATGACCTCACTAGGACCATGGTACACCCTATTACACCTTATAAGACCCCTATATAATGTTTTCAACTATAGGCATTTGAAATATTTTGAATTATGTTTAAAATAATCAATATTCTTAGTTATTTCTTAGGGGTGGCAAGCCAACTTTACCAAATACTAGTAGCATACTCCTATTCATTGGGTTATGAATTCACTTATGAATAAATTAGACTTTTAATTAATTATGAAACCACACTAAACAATAAAAAACAAGACACACAAGACAAATAATCAAATACATGTGTTCTCAAGAACACTTAGGGAAAAGACACATAAGATAAGCAAAGACACACACCTATCCTAGTCTATACAAGACCTCACCTAAGGTGAATAATAACTTACCATGCTTTAACCAAGGTCAAATATGGTACCTCTTACATCCTTTATTCTCCATGAAATCAATATATCATGTGGAACATGCTTGTCAACAACTACTTACTCATGTTGATGGTCAAATAGCTTACCATCCTTAGGTCTTCTTCTACTAACAAGTCTGCTACTTTGAGATTTAAAGAAAGTTCTATATTACCCTTAAAGAATATTCATTGAGCTTGTGGTTTGATTAACTTCTATCATGTTCAATTTTCACTTCTCAAATTTCAAATTAGGAGTCATCAAAGTTACTTCAACATTGTTCTCTTCTATGACACAATGTACTTGATGTATAGGATCATAAAGCTTATTCTTTTTATATTTCAACACCTCTGAAGATGGTTAAACCTTAGGTTGAGGTGTTGATTACTCCTTAAACACAAAATAATCTATTTTGGCTTCATTAGGTTCCTTCAAGGCTGCATCTTTTTTTATAGTAGTAAGATACTCATCTTTATGCTTAACAAGACACTCAACAACATGTTTATTAGGTTCATCAACAATCCTATCATCAGATTCACACTTCATTAGAGGAGAAGTTAACTTATCCAACTTCTCAAACTCTTGACTTATGGCATTGAACCTTTGTCATAGGTCATCTTCCTCTTCATGATTATCATGTTCAAGGAATCCTTCATCAATTATAGGTAGAAAGACATTGTTCTTCTCACCATAGTGATCTATCATGTTTTGTAAAATATCATCTTCATACATATGAATGAGGTAATTTCCCTAAGTATCTTATTAAAAGGAGTGTTCAATGATTACCTCATATTTCTCATATGCTCCCTCATGGATGCTATATGTGCGAAGATCAGTTTGCTCAAAGTAAGTGTGTGGATCATGTCCATAGGGATTTTCACCATACTCATCTAGAAACAAATAATATATTCCCTCAATATTAAAATATATTCCATCATCTTCAATAGACTCCTCATTCTCATTAATGACACAATTGATATTGGAACTTACTTTTACATAGGGTTCAATATGAAATTTAACTAGTGGTTGAGTTCTAATGGTTACCTCTACTCCATACCTTGTCCTAAAGGCCAATAATGACCAATTATCTAAGAGGTAACCTCTTACCTTGGCTATAAAATCCCTTGATAGGTAGATATGAAAGTTAGCAGATAAGTAAACAACCATAATGTCTTAGAGTATGGGGAAGCTATGACAATCATGAAGGAAAACTTTCAAAATTTTGACTAGTCTTACCAAATTAGCAGGTATCCCATCAAATTGTAGTACCCCTTTACTATATGTTTCAAACATTTTACTCAATTTTTTATCTACAACCTTGGGCATCACTGAGGTACTAGCCCCACTATACACTATGCATTTGTGAACAAGTTTGTCTCCCACAATGAGAGTGAGGTAGAAGGGTGTAGACTTTTCAAATTTGGAAGAGGGTTCCATAATGTGATTATGAGCATTGGTGAGATAAATATTACCATGACTTAATGGTTAAGTTTTAACATGAATTTTAAATGACTTCTTTTGAAGGAGTTTATTTTGATCGGGCATGTGAAGGATATCCCAAAGAAAGATACTAGATTTAACATTTTTCAAGGTGTCAACAATGTTCAAAATAGGATCACTCACCTTTCTTGGGTCTTTAAATGAAATGAAGTGTTTGAAACTTGATACATTGGAGCACTTTGAGTAACCCTTCTAACATTCTAACTTTAAGGAGATGTAGGAGTTGTAGGTACTACCATACTTGTAGTCACACCTTGATTCCTTATAGGAGGGATACTTGAATTTGCATGAACACCATGGGAATCTCTCAAGGCCTTCCTCTTTTCTCTAGTATTGTCATCAAATAAACCATTCTGATTGAGGACATAAGAATCTTCAACTATAAATTTAGTGAAACTTACTCCTTGAGGTTTCCATCCTTTATTTGATTACATGAGAACTTCATCTTCTATTGATAGTTGAGGAGTGAATCCTCCTTGGGATACCAAAGATTTCTCTTCACTTTTATTGACATCCATGAATTACACTTGTTTTCACTCTTCTCCATACACCAAGTTACTATGAACTGGTGTTATGGCTCTTGTGTTGGAGGTGGAAGTTGGATTTATGCATTGGCAAGCCTATTGAAGTTAAGCTACCCTTGACCTATACCCTAACCATATTTCTAAAGTGGGAACCTATTCCGTTATTGAGAATAAGAGTAGGGGTTTTGATGAAAACCATGTTATATATTTACTTGCTTAAAATTAGCTTCTAAGATTTAGGTCCTTACATCTTTATCACTAGCATCTTATGCCTTCTTAGGGGCATCTCTAGGCTTGGTGTTGGTATTTGGAATTTGGGTAACACTTGGAGTAGCAGTAGAAGTATTTGGTATTAGAGTCATGCACACTTTTAGATTCAACTTACTAGCTTGTATTTATCCATTCTCAACTTTAATGGTAAGGTCATATGCTTCAAGTAAGGTGTAACAACCCATAGATTATAACATTATGGCTATGTTAATACCAATATCTCTTAGATATGTGGGAAACACAAAGCTAGTAGGTGGTCTCATGGGAGGAGGTAGCATATGTCAAGTCCTTTGGAATATCTCATTAAAATCATGTATTGTTTCCTTAGGACCCCTTTTAATTATATTGATTTGATGGATGAGTGATGTGTGATCACTCTTGTCTTCAAACCTTGAAGTTAACAACTCTCCAAAATCATCCCTAGTTTTGATACAAACTCTAGGAAATGTCTTATACCAATCAAGTGTTTTCCCTCTATGGAACATGACATGACAAGGAGCCTAATGTCATTTTTGACATAATTAAAATTATGAAAACTATATAAGTTTTAGATATCCCTAATATGCTTACTAGGAGTGGCATGACCTTGACCATTGAATATTGGAACACTTTTGGTAGAATTAAGCGGTATATCATCATATTTATTGAGGTGAATGGGTTTTTCAGTGTTAAAGGTTAGGAAGGAATGTTGCCTAACCATATTATCCTCAATTTATTCTTAATTTTATTTATATTTTTGGCTTGTAAATTCCTCTTGTTCTTCAAAGGTCAAGATAGGTTGAGGATGTTGAACTTCATGAGGAAGTTCAAGTTGAAGAGGTGGGTTTATGGGATTGAAAATAATAATAGAAGATGACCTAGTAAGTACCATGAAGTATGAAAAAAAATATATGATAAAATAATGGTATATAACCATATATTACCTTGAATGGAGTTACCAAATGTTGAGTATAACACCATCTGCAACTGTGATGTTGTTAAGATCAAAATTCACCTTGACAAGCTATCTTTAGGACAATGATCCCATCGAGCATGCCAAAACTATTGTAAAAAAATATTTCACCCTAGAGGATGTTTTTCAATCCTAATATAATATTTTTGAAACATTAGAATACCTATAGGCCTGTGGGTTGCCTATAGTAGAGGTAGACCTCTAGGTTTAAGGGCTAGATCCCTACATTGATCCTTAAGTACTTATCACCTACACTAGCTAATTACTTAGATGAAAGGGGGAGAAATAGAAATTAAATTAAGATAATATAATATAATGGATTGTAACACTATAAATATCTCAACAATATTACCATAATCTTTTACTAAGTGACATGACCTACAACACCAGCTTCAAAGTCCTAGAATACTCTAACATTAGTATTTCAAACATGGAGATGATATGCACAAAAAATACTCAAGGTAAGTGAAAAATAGATAATTTTTAGACATTAATTCTACTTTTGTACTATAAAATAGACTGATACACTTGACAACACTTCATGTGACCTGATAGAGTGGAACAACTTGCATCAAACATGGAAGGATTGAGAGAAAGCAAGGATGGATATCAATCACTTGAATTTTCACTATATATCACTTCACATACTTAGAAAATATATTTTTTGGACTTAAAAATAGAGTGAATATATTATTTCAAAGTAAAATTAAAATATTAAACCAACAGGGCTTCACCATACTAGGTGTGAAATTCTAATACAAGAGACAAAATGGCTTACATTTATAGAATGTGAGAAGGGAGAGAATAAAGTAGAGATAAAGGTTCATAATGCCACATGTAAAGGAATGAATACTAGTTACATTTTATAAGGATGAATTTGATAAAAAATGTCTAGAATGCCTTCTTAGACAAGTGTCTCACTAAGGCAAGAAACTTCTCCAAAACTAGCATAGGGTCTTCAACTATCTTCTTGGAAATTACCTTCATGATTAGGCATCTTTTGAATACTCAAAAATATACTAGGGAGAGTTTAAAAATGTGCACTATCAAGGAGGTGTTATAAACATGACATAAAAGTCATCATATGTGTTCCTAATCATGGCCTTTTTCTAGACACTTATTCTCACCATCTCTAGTCATTCATTAGCCCTCTTTCACTCATTCTTCACATTTTTCACCCAAGTGGCATTTATTTTCTCAATAAATTTAATTAATGTGTGATATTACACCTATATAAATTCCCCTTTCCTTATAATACATTAATCAGACATTAAAAAGGTCCAAAAACCAACTTCTCATCTCTCACTTGACAATCACTATCCATTTTCACCATCTACCAAAGAGTGCCTAAGATGAATGACTTAGATTAAATGTTTGTGTGCTTATATAAGGTGATAAATGGATTTAGTTAGTTATAATAAGTCTTTATAGACCAACCCAAATGACTCTCATCTTTTCATTCAGCTCTAAACCTACAAAACACATAAATCTTTGTAAAAAACATTATTTTAGGCCTATCCATATAAGTAGGGTACAAACCAATCATGTTTCATAGAGCATGAGAGATATTTATGAAATTATATAAAAATTAATAGGCTTGAATTCACGTTTTAAATTAATTCCCATCCATCTCTTTCCAATCTGGTCTTTGATAATGGTTTAAGAGGGTTTCTAGTGTTTCAAACTGTTGAGGATTGTTCATGAAATCCTAAAATTGAAACTTCAAACCAATTCCACTAATAACATATTAGGGACCCTATTCAACAAATAACAACTCCTTAGAGTCTCATACATAGCGTTTTTACCTGTGTGATCTCTTGAAGCTAGCCTCTTGAACTTGAGAGTGCATTCTAGATGGGTCTAAGGTGAAATAGGTCAAGTTTGACCAACCTGTGTCATTTATCTACAAACTAATGGATAAAAATAGTCTAATTCCTTTTCTTAAAGGTTATAAAATACATTTTAAGGTTCATATAGTCTTTTAATTATATTTAGACCCCTATAGGGCTTAGGATTAATCTTAGGCCTAACAAGCCTTACTATGTTCTTAATGCCCATAACCACCCTATGTAGTTTCCAATGGTTGTGAGGTATCTTCCATGTTTTATAATGATTAAAAAAACTCCCCACACACTCCTTTTAGTATTCCAAGACTTCTTAGCATCCTCTTTTTCCATCACATACCCTGCCTACAATCTAGATTGGTTGGGAGTACCCTTTATCTAAGATAAAATAGAGGGAACTTCCCCTATTTTCTTAGGAAAAATAGGAATATTGAAGGGTAAAATAGGTAGTAAATACATTTTTTACCTAATTTCATAGTTAGATCACACCAATAGACCCATTAACACTCTAAAACTTCAAGACAAACTCCTTAAAGTTAGGGATTATTTGCAAGGTTAGGGTCTAACTGTAAGTTGAATGTTAAAACCCTTTTTGCTCTACCTCTCCTCTCTAAGAATCATGTGAGGTGATTTAATACCTCTATTAGAGTTTTATAATCATGGTCAATTCATGTATACTTCTCTGCCAACCTCTAACTTGCACTTCTCTCCATTTGGTTGAGCCTAGTTGGCAGACTATATGAATGTGTTATCCACTCAAGAAAAGGATATGCCTATAGGTATCTTCCATTATAGACTTATATCTCATGCCCTAAGACTCTTGTTGAATTATTTTAACTCATCTCATAATTTTTTGACCTCATTCATATCATCTATTAGGGTTTGTGTTCACTGCCTTTCTATTAACACTAGCCTAAGTTGGTCTCTTTGTTGTAGCAAATTGTAAGTGGCCATCCTTAAACCATAGAGACCCTTATAGGTGAATTTAAACCCTTGACATGGAGTTTCATGGCTTAGGTTATTCTTATAATCCTTGATATCATCTCCCAACTACTTGAATTCAAATCTCATGCCTAGAGACTCATGTCAATAACCAAACTTTCATGTTTTAGTGTATTATTACCCTATAGTCAAATTATAGGTGATCATTTTGAGAGAGAAAGGACCCATGTGTTTTTTTATTTGTGTCTCAACATGGTTTTTTTAATCTATTGGATTTATCTTTGAATTTATAGATCATCTCTTACTCAAATATAGTCAATTGTCTTGAGGGTTACAACCAAATTGTTATGTAGTATTGAAAGGTCATTTGAGCATAAAATATTGTAGATTATATTGACATTATATATTGAGAAAATTCTTGAGATGGAGGCCTCATCTACATTACCTCTTAGGACCAAACACTCACTTTCCTATGCCAAATCATTGCCCCTATTCTTGGGCTACATGATGGAACCACTAGACTAGCACAAACCTCAAAACATTCTAATATGAGAGGATCAAATGTAAGGTAGAATACCTATTTCAAAGGTATTAAGGTAACATGTCTTTTAGGCAACTTTCTTGATTAAGGGATAGGATTTAAGTCTATTTTTCAACTTATGGATCCACCATTGTTACCATGACACTCTCCATGTTCTCAAACTTCAATTAAGGTCTCAAGAAGATTCAATACTTTCATCTCATCATTTCATGTCTTTGTTGTAGCACTTGTAGGTGATCATCAAACTCAAAATTGTGAAGGTAAAGTATATGACTATATGAACCAAACTCTTTCTCATAACTAATTTTCTCACCTTTGAATGGTTCAATCTCAATGCTCACACCTTGGGAATCCCATTACCATATTGAATCCTCCATTCTTGACCACCATGATTGTATAGGAATAAATTTCACTTGACTATAGGTGGCTATCATAGAGAAAGCTAACTATGTATATCCTTCTTGACTTCCCACTCCATCAATAGATGATTTTGAGACCAAATTTCCTTGGGAGATATTTATAGGCATGTTATGAGAGGTGAACAAAAATGTCACTTTTGATTTCAAAACCAATGCAGAAAGAAGGAACCTTTTGTAGTTGATGAAACTTGCCTGCAGACTATGATATAGTTCTCAACTAGAAAATTGAGAAATTTCTATTCAATATTTGACTTCCAAACATGAAAAAATACAAATGACCATGTGAGAATGATTTTCACACTCTTTAGAATAATGTAAAACAACTATTTTGTATGGAACTATTCAAACAAAGAGGAAACATGAAGGGTATAGGAATGACCAAGCAGAAAATGGAATAAGCACTCTTAACATTGGTTCATAAAGCCTGGTATAAAAATATTGTAACTATTTACATGAACCTAGAGTGTACAATGATTACTAACATCCCTCATAATCATTTGACTTGACTCAACTTCTCCTAGTCGTACCATGCAAAGACTAGTTGACCATTTTTATAAGCAAAGGAAAGAAATGGAGTTGTAGAATAGTTTATGCCATTTTAAAGCTTGTCAAAGTTGATAAAGCATGTAACTAATTTTATGGTAACTAAAGTGTCATTTAAAAGCCTTCCACACATGCCAAAACTCTTGCATAAGTTGTACAACTAATAAAAACTACCTTTTCTCAACTATTTTCTTGATTACAACATAACACCTATAAGTTTTTAGTTATGACTACCATATCTAAAAAAAATATAACATGTAGGACATTAGAAGACATTTTGAAACATTTTCTCTCTATGAAAACCATACAAGTCTAGTAAATGACCCAAAAAGTGGATTTAGAGTGACATAAGACTAAAACTGAATATGACAAAGCTAATGACACATTAAATGACCTCACTAAGACCATGGTACACCCTATAAGACCCCTATATGAAGTTTTAAACTATAGGTGGCTGACCTATTTTGAATTTTGGTCAAAATAGTCATCAAAAACCAAGCACTTAGGTAAGTTAAGCATGCAAAGCTTTCTAGGCTCTAACCTCTAAGCTTAAAACAAGAAACTGCATGCATGATGCATATAATCAAGTCATCCAAGTGAGCCAGGCATACAAAGGATTCAAGATCCAACCTCAATGATAACAATTCTTATAATAAATCATGCAATGCTTATACATAAATCATCTAGGTGAGCCAAGCTTACATAGCCTTCTAGGCTCTAACCTCCTATCATTCAAGCTCAAGATTTCAAGGATCTATGAGTGATCCATCCAAGGATTACAATGAAAATATAAATACAAAGGAAATTTCATGTTTTTATAACATTAAAATGAGAGAAGTGAGGGGAGATATAAACTCATGGGTAGCCAAAGGTCAAAAAAGTAGATCCACTAATTTAGACAAGATTCAAGCCACATCCATATGACCCTAAATATTTCACCCTAATCCACATATGAGGATAATCAGCAATAGTATCAACTTGTCTTCTTCTTCCCATGTGCACATAAAAGTCCAAAAGGTGTTACAATCATATTTTGACTTTAAAAATACACATGAATCATGGATACACTAAGAAATGTGCCCTGTTACTAACTCATTTACTCTTAATACAAAACTTGTGTGACTCACCAAAGACAAAAAACATGTCTCTTAGTGGAATGATACACCCACTCCTATCACATCAACTTGATCACATCAAAGACCCTCCATGGGCCATTTCACATCACCTACCTACCACATCACCTACATTCCACATCACCTGCATGCCATATCACCATCATACCATATCACATTCATTCCACATCATCGAGATGCCATCTTAGCATGCCACATCTCCTAAATGCTACATCAATATAAATAGTGACCATGAATAGTGTCCTTGAATAGTAACTATTAATAGAAGTTTCACACCCAAATATCTCACACTTGAATTTAATAGACATGGTTTACAAAACTAGCATATTCTTCCATCCAGCTATCATACATACTCACTATTGTGCTTATCACAACAAACCTAGTAGAATTTGTGTTGCACTATTCAAAATTATATGCCCTAACTGACTTTGTCAGAATATGCTCCTCCATAGAAGATTATAGCACCTAAAATTCCTCTCAAACACTTCACCATAGACCAATCCTCCATTCTATGACTCTATGATGAACTGCTCACTACTCCTACTACTTGGAAGTATCTAGTTTATTGCACACCATGGCATACATGAGGCTTCCTAATCTTGATGAATATAATACATAAGATATCTATGTCTTTTCCTCCTCCATTTTATTACATTTATTATAATACAACTTAAAATATGTACAAGTGAGGTACTTGTCTAGTTTTGACATCTACAATTGCACCACTATAAAATCATCTCACACTAGATCTTCTTTACTTTCTTATCCATATGCATCTTAAACCTTGGTTTTTTATTACCACCTTAAAATAAATTGTCCTATCCACATGATCCATCACATCATTGATCTCCTCCATGTTGGGGCCTATAACTAACATTCCATCAACACAACAACAACATCTATTAAAACCTTAGTTGTCCATGAAGGTATTAAATTTTTTCACTCCATCAGCATGTCTACTTCAACCCCTATATCCTTCAATTGATAAACCAAAAAATCTTTTCCTCATCTTCATATCCCTCAGGTAAATTTATCTCTTCGTAGAGATCACCATGTGGGAATGATGTTTTCACATCTAGTTACTCTAACTCCAAATTATGAACATCAACAAGTGCAAGCATCACTCTTGATAATAGTTAATAACATGAGAGAATAAATCCTTTAATTCTATACATGACTTCAACACATAACCTTTAACTACCCACCATGCTCAACATGGCACCTATCAATAGTTCTTAGGAATTCATCATGCTACTCAGTGCATCACTGTACTTACTAAATTTTTTGACCCTGTAATATAAATGCATCCTACTCTACCACATGTAAAACCAACTCATAAACTTATGGAATTACTCCATACATTGGCCTACATGGATATTCATTTTAGTTACACCAAACTCCCCTAGATACTCACTTATACTACACTATAACCACCATATGCACTTCACTCAATACATCTCTAATTTTTGTGTTTCAACACCTGCATTCTCCTTATGAGAACCTCAAGTCTCATTTGATCTTATCCTCCAATCTAAAATACTTCAATATGTATAATTTTAGGTTTAATTGTACCTCCTCTTTTCCATAGATTGTTTTTTCATCTCGACTAACACATTATGGTAGTAATATCCCACAACTTATACCCCTTCTTAGCCAAGAAATAAAACAAGGTACTTTCTTTATCATCATCCTCTATCTACACACTAATAGAGACTAGATTGATCCCAAAGCTATTAATTTTTTGCTAATGTGTAGGTTATTAATTGTCTATCAAAGCTTGTTAAACTACTCCTTCATTCCTCATCTTCCATAGAGAGAAATACCTGCCATAAAAAACTATTTTTTTCTTTTCTATCTTGGCTTCTCCTTTTGTAGCTTCCACTTGTACAAAATATCCTTGCAATAAAAAACACTCAAACTAAAGTTTTTCAAATGCACCATGGCTTTGATACCATTTGTTATGATCCATGGCTCAAGTACCAATTATTAGAGCCTAGGCTCTTGTACCACTTTTTAGGAAAAAACCCATCTTAAACATGTGTAAGTAATAAATGTAGAATAAAACAAGCTACAAAACACATAGACAAGAGATAACACATTACACAAGATATATGTGGAAACCCTTAAAAAATATAAAGGTAAATATTATGGGGTAATTTTAGTTTTAAAACTTTAATTACATCAACAAATCTCTTCTATAAACACTTCCTCTAGTAACTCCTTTTATTGCTTACAAACCAAGCACTCAAGTGAGCCAAGCATATAAAGCCTTCTATGCTCCAACATCCAAGATTACAATAGACAAATCCACACATGATGTTACAACCAAAGCATCTAGGTGAGGCAATCATACAAAGCCACCAAGCTCTAACCTCAAGGATAACCATGCTTACAACAAAGCATGTAATGATTATATACAAAGCATCTAGGTGAGCCAATCTTACATAGCCTTTCAAGATCTAGCCTCCTATCATGTAATCTCAAGCTTTAAAGGATCCGAGAGTGATCCATCTAAGGATTAAAATGAGGATACAAATATAAAAGAGATTTCATGATTTTATATCATTACAATGAGAGAAGAGAGAAGGGAGAGATAAACTTGTGCGTGGTGAAAAATATGCTACACTTTAGTGGGGTGAATAATGATCAACTATACAAGATTTTATTTATATGACAAGGGTCAACAAAGTAGATCCACTACTTTAGATAAGATCCAAGCCACCTATATGTCACTCAAAATATTGTCCCCCACTCCACATGTGAAGATAATTAGTAATAGTAACAACCTATTTTCTTCTTCTCATGTTTAGATAAAAGTCTAAAAGGTGTTGTAATCACCTTTTAACTGTCACCACAAACATGAATCATGATACACCAAAAAAATTGCCCCATTACCAACCCTTGTCATTTACACTCAAGACAAAACTCATGTGATTCATGAAAGACAAAAAACATGTCTTTTCATGGATTACTATGCTCCACTCCTATCACATCAACCTAATCACATCGAAGACCCTCCATTGGCCATGCCACATTACCTACCTACCACATCACCTACATGCCATATCACCTACATTCCAAATCACCAAGATGTGATATTATCATGACATATAACCTACATGACACATCACCCACATGCTACATTACCATGAATAGTGAATATTGTCATTTGAAATGTACACTCATAGATGCTTCATGACATGGGAGTGTTTCATAATGGGGCACTAGGTATGAAGGTCTTACATAAGGCATATAGATTTTCAACACTAGGCACATAAGTATTATTTCTCAACTGTGCATGCAAGCATCGACTATCTCTCTATAATGATGAAAACATCCCCAAGGTGTAAGATCCTTGTGCTCCTTGGGAAGATTCTCTAGAATAGGTTGAATTCCTTTTATTCTGTGTACCTGGTTTAAGACCAATGCATAGACCTAAAGAGTATAAAGGTAACCTACCACTAGTATAAACCTAATAACTTTGAGGGAAAAGGGAGGGAAAATGTAAGAGAGTGCTGGAAATGAAAAGGTGATGCACCTAGAATAGTGTGTGCACTCCTACTACCATAACATAGTGCAAACCCTTGATAACAAGATAATATCACATAGTTTCCACAAAGTCACTCTACTTGCATGAATGATTCCCATAGAGGCATGATATCACAACACAGCATTGAGAGGGATGAATATTATCTATAGACAAAGCCTATGCAAACCCTAGTGCATATAGGATATGACTTATAAATGAGTTATGAGATTAATGAGGAGGTGCAAGGGATGAACGAAAAATGAGAGGGATGAACATTATCCATAGACAAGAATAAAATAACACAAGATAACACATAGATCTTCCAAAGCATGAAAAGAGGTGAACTTAATTCTCATTAATTTACAAGGTCTAGCTAATACAAGTGTTCATAGAGGGTAATTTTTGTAGCGTAAGGTTGCTAAAATGTGTCGACCATTTTACAATGAAATAACTAGGATTTTACAGTGAATAAGTTGGTTTTACAATAAATGCACCACTTGGGTAGTGGATTTAGCATTTAATTCTTTGTGGCACTATGGTCATGCCTCTTAAAGTTTGTTCAGTGATTGGATTTAGGGATGGTAGCAAGATCACTTATAAATCCATGTGCATTAGGGAATGAAATATCTTCCTAATAAGGTCAAAGGGTGGTATGAATCCAAATCTCAATATATGATAGTCACTTCTACATTTAATGTCTCTAACCATAACAAGATTTCCTTCCAACCATATCTAACCACCCTCTTAATATTTGGAGTAACTTGGAACATGGTGCCCTCTAGTTGGTCTCAAGTGTGGCACTACAGGAGGGGCACAATCATGACACATAGAAGGTTAGCAATATTTTTGGGAGGACTAAAAACTTCCTTGTGTTAAACAAGTGTTAGGTCATCACGTGGTAGCTATGGAAGAAAGGTTGTAACCCACATGATAAGGGGGAATAAATGTAGAATCATGCATGTAGGTACAAAACTATATTAAAGAGGCATAAATAAGGCATTAAGGTAGATCACACATAAAAATTAAGGTCTTGGGTGCACTTTTGGTGCTTTGTAGCTACTTATTATGCTCTCTCTTTTACTTAGTTATTTTTAAACTTGGGGATCCACACTCTAAAGCTTGTACACCTTTTGACCTGCATGACATAATCCTATGCGAGGACATGAAGTGAGTTCCTTTCACTAGTGTGTATCATTACTTCCTTGCTGTATAAACTTGCACTTCCATATTGATCTTAGGTGTAGATGGGAAGAATCTATGTATATTCTTATTGAGGTGCCTGGGACTTCACAACTATGATATTTTTTATAGCATCCTAAGAGGCTCGAGGGGTGACCTAGAAGTCAACACTTATATCAACCTTTACCTACCACTTGCCTTTTAAGTGAGAACCTAGTAGATTTTGAGTGATCCATTAGCTATGAAGTCTTTAAGACTTTTAGTTATTTCTCTTATGAGTACACTAGTTTCACACCCTTCATCTTTGAAATGAGTTGAGATTCACCTCTCAAAATGAGAACTACACCAAAAAACACCTAGAGTAAAATAATTAAGCTAAGAAAACACTACTCATGAGTTCTTAGAGGAATTGAAAATACTATTAAAACAAAGCATGCAAGGCACTTTAGGGAAATGAAAAAATCTAATCTATTTATTTACGTATTATATAAGACTTAATGGAGATAGTGCTTAAGATGAATCTCATTGACTAGTATAAGTAGCTCTTCTCCATTCATTTTAGTAAGGCATAAGGTGTTGGATGGCTTACAACTAGTTATGGTATATGGACCATTCCATATTGCATAAAAATTTGTGTGCCATCTAGAATTCACTCTATCTATTTCCCATTTGAGCACTAATTCTCCCACTTGGAAACTTCTCTTATTATCCCCTTTGTCAAATACCCTCTTTGTCTACACTTGTTGAAGTTCCATGAAATGCATAGCTTGCACTCTAATTTCTTTAAGCTCTATGAGCTTAGATAGTCTTACTTAAATGGGATCACTCTTGAGAAATTAAGCTAAGAAAACACTAATCATGAGTTCTTAGAGGAATTGAAACTACTATTAAAACAAATCATGCAAGGCACTTTAGGGAAATGAAAAAATCTAATCTATTTATTTACATATTATACAAGACTTAATGGAGATAGTGCTTAAGATGAATCTCATTGACTAGTATAAGTATCTCTTCTCCATTTATTTTAGCAAGGTAGAAGGTGTTGGATGGCTTACAACTAGTTATGGTATATGGACCATTCCATATTTCATCAAAATTTGTGTGCCTTCTAGAATTCACTCTATCTATATCCCATTTGAGCACTAATTCTCCCACTTGGAAACTTCTCTTACTATCCCCTTTGTCAAAGACCCTCTTGGTATACACTTGTTGAAGTTCCATGGAATGCATAGCTTGCACTCTAATTTCTGTGAGCTCTATGAGCTTAGATAGTCTTACTTAAAGGGGATCACTCTTGAGCAATTCTAACTAATGTGTGAGTTATAATGAAGGCAAATTGAATGATGCTGGTAATTTGGCTTCCCTGCCATAAACTAGTAAAAAGGGAGAGTTTCTCAACACTCTCTTGGCCATGATCTGATCATCCCAAAGAGTGGTTCTAATATTAGTATGCCAAGCCCATTGATTACCCTCCAAAGTCTTATGTATGATGCAAATTAGGTTTATGTTTTTGGACATGAATAGACCATTACCCTAAGGGTAATAGTTTAATGATGCACTCAAATATATTTTGTGTTTTATATCCCATTCATTGATCTTGGTTCCAAGAAAGGCTAGCACATTATCAGAGATAATGGTGGATAAAACACTAAATCTTGTTACAATTCCCTCATAGAAGTTTAAGATGGATATCTCCTTAGCCTAATTAAGTGCAACCAATTTTGTCCAACTTATAAAATGTTCAATGGTTGTGAGAATCCATTTATGTCCATTGCTTGATCATGGATTAATCATGCCAATGATATCTAAGCCCCATTATGTAAAGGGTTGATCAGCTTGATTTGGGCTCAGTGGTAAGTTTGTGAGCCTTTGTTTGCTTATGAAGAAGGTGTATGTATTATAATTTTGTGCATATGTGTATGTATCCTTGAATAGAGTTGGTCAATAATAGCCAACTCAAATAATCTTCATAGCAGTGGTCTTAGGTGAGCAATGGCCCCCTGCAAGACTATCACGGAATTCTTGAAGAATTATGCTTGCTTGTTCTTGCTCTATGCACCTCAGGCGAACTCCATTGAGATCCTTTCTAAAAAGTAAACCATCTATAATCACATAAGGAATGGATTGTAGTCTAAAATGTCTATGCTTAGTTTTATTTAGGCTAGGAAGATACATATTATAATAAAGTTTCTCATCTCCTGTGCCCAACTAGTTATAGACTCTCCGCTTGTGTGTTCTTCTTCATGTGATATTAAGACTGCACCATCCTCTAGTTTTGCTACTTTAGCCAATTTTTTATAGAGTACTTTTCCTTACACTATCTTGGTGACTTAGACACTTATGTCATATTACATCACTTTCATGATCTAATTGACTCTTTTCTCATTGACATCCTTGCTAAGTAGGAAATCCTTGACACTTGCATGCACAACCATGAGTTGGATCTCATTTTTAGAAATCATATGTATGAATTTATTAAACACTCTCACAATTATGAGTGTATTCTTTTCTAAGAATATGTAGCATAATGAATAACTCTTTATCACCTAGTTAAATAAATTAATTGGTTACTCTAGCCATTTTTTGTTCTACTACATTAGGATGGCCTAGATGCTTTTAGCTCCATCAAATGCATAAAGGATGAAATCCTTACTATAATATAGGCTGATCAAGGTGGGATAATACATGATGTTGTACTTTATGTCCTCAAAATTATCCTTGCCTTCACATATCTAATTGAATGTAGCATTTTCCTTTAACATTTGTAGTGAGGGGCTTGACCAAGATAGCAAAACTAGGCACAAACCGTCTCATAAAGTTGATTTTGCCCAGGAAACTCTAGAGATTATTATTATGTCTTAGAAGAGGAAGAGATAAGATATATTTGATTCACTCTAGATAAATTTTAAGTCCCTCTTTTGAAATAATGTGCCCAAGGAGGGAGCCTTCATGAACTGCAAAGACGTATTGTTGGGGTTCAAAGAAATTCTGAACTCATGACACTTCTAAAATACCTACTTCAAATGATCCTCAACGTGCTTAGAGAAAATGATTATGTCATCAATTTAAACCAAGATTATCTTATTTTTTATCACTTTAAATTCCATATCCATGGCTCTCTAGAAGGTCATGCCTGCATTTGTCAAACTAAATGGCATGCACTAGTATGCAAAGGTTTCCCACTTAGTGGTAAACGTGGTCTTGTATCTGTCATAATCTTGTATATAAATCTATTTAAAGCTTGAGTAACCATCTAGTAATGAGAATATTTCTACTTCTGTGATCATTTTCAATATCTACTCCATTGATGAGAGGATAGTGATCTTTGAGGGAAGCCCTGTTCAGGTCCCTAAAGTCCATGTAAAAGTGTATCTCCCCATTATTTTTTTTACATTGGTACCAAATTGGTGACCCATGAGGAATGTTTGATTAGAAGTATTATACTAGCCTCAATGAGATTAGAGAGCTCCTTTCACATCAATGGATCCAATTTTAGATTAATAGGACTTTGCCTCTAATGTACAAGTTTTGCATCAAGATCTAGATCAATCGTATTTTGTGTTAAGCTCAGATCAAAGCCTCTTAGATCTTTGTAGCTCCATGTAAAGATATCATCATATCTCTTATTGAGTTGAATAAAGTTTTCAATTTACAGCATAGAGCATACTTTACCAATGTTAAGTGTATTTCCCTTTGAAATGACTATAGGTGGAAAGATGTCCTCCTTGGCCATTGTATTATGCCTTTCTCTATTGAATTGGTCATTAGAATAAAAAATAGTTTCTAGGGTGACTAGACCATTTGGCAGCTTATTTCCCTTCAACTAGATGACTTGATATTCGTATTAGGATCATAATTTCACCTAGTTCATGGCACAAAAATCTATCTCATCCTGTAATAAATTGATGATTTGCTATGATTTGCTCATCACTTTCTAACACTTACCATTTTTTTGTGTTATTAGGAACTATTGGTCTAAACACAAGCTTGAAGATTTGTTTGGACTCTTTCATTATGTTACACAGAATTACATATTGTGTACCAATAGTATCAAGCCTATCCATATTAACATTTTACATTCTTGGTAGGGAAATGATATTGAACACATCAAAGCCTTTTTTGATATCCCACACTCTATGTTTATAGGCTTTCATCCATACATTCTTGGTCATGCTTCATGCTCTAACTTTGTTGACAACCAACTCACTATCACCCAGCACTTGTAGTGCCTTGATTCCTTTCTTTTGTGTAAGTTAAAGATCTTGAATTAGCACCTCATACCCAGTAGCATTATTTGTGCAAGCAAACTATAATTTGAATGTATGGAAGTATTTTTCCTTTTGAGGGGAGACCATCATGACATCAGTTTCTTGTACCATTCCTACTTTGGGAACCATAAAAGTATAATTACCATAATCCTTTAGGGCTCTCCTATACTTTTAATAGTTGTGGCAGCAAGGCATCTTCTTCCATGATGAAATATGTACCAAGTCTTGTCTATGCATTATCATAAGGGTCACATTCAAAAATGTCACATGCCCATTCATCCAATAGGTTGTTTGGGGTTTTTTTAAGTGATGTCATGGCCTCATAGAGAATTGAATTTTCCTTTTGATCAAATATTGCATAGCTTTGCTCAATTGGGATGGAAGTGTATGGCTTTATGTGGCTTTTGAAGATTGACTCTACCTTGATGGTCACTTTGGTCTTGTATCTAGTTCTCAGTCACATATGTGACCAATCTAAAGATAAATATATACCACCTTTACCATGAAATCTTAGGAGAGATAAATAGCAAAGTGGGATTGCAAGTCACTAACTATGATATATTACATAATGGAAAGGTTTGGGCAAGTGTGGAGCATTAAATTTAAATCCTTGATTATACTTACAGATGTGACTATCATCCTATTAAACTAAACTACTCCTTTATAAATAAGGGTGTATGAAATTATAAGCATTTATATATTTTCTTATTAGGCATTATTAAGTTATTTGCACCAGAGTTTATTATTTAATTATGTACCAAATGCTAGCCAATGACTAGAGAGACATAGAATGGAGGTTGCTTAGTACTATTTCACACTTGAATTTCTTCTAGATTTGGTTGGCATAGACTTGTAGAGGAGGTAGGTGTTGTTTGAGGGGCTTGAAACTCTTGGAAGCCTTTTAGTGCATCCTAAATCAAGTTTCATTGAGATGAAATAGTAAATGCATCCCACATTATGACGTTTAGGCTCATATTCTTCATATGTTCCACTATATTGAAGGGAACTTAAGATCCCTTTGCTTGTGGATTTGGAATAGCATTCTCAACTAGTGGCACCAATGCATCGACTTGAGATGGTCCCTCCTTCTACGCTATCTTTTTTGGGTGCAAAAGTTTTATGGGTGTTTAATCTTGTGCACCTGCCCAATTGACTTATAACACTGATGACATGGTACCAAATTTGGTATGGCCTCCTTTATGGCTCTCTTTTTGAACCTTATGTTGAAATCAACTGGGTTTCTCCCTTCACTAAGAGTAATACCTTGATTTATATAGCTGAAGTCCTCCTCCTACCAATTTGTGAAAGTAGACTCATCCTTTGGCTAGAGTGGCACTTGAACTCCTTCATGCAGAGCTACACTTCTGGATGGATTTTGTAACTGAGTCATACTTTGCACCTAAGTACTTGTTTAGAATCCCATTTGCACAGGTGGATTGATCGTGTGATTGGTTGCATGGGAAGGACCACTTAGAATCCTATATTAGATTATTTTGTACTTGGACAAGGGCTTTAAAAGTGTTAGCAGTATCAGCCTTTTATGCATAAGGTGCTCTATTATATGTGAGCTAATTTTAGTATAGTGTGATACATTGATAGGGAGGTATATTTAATTGGTGTTATTGAGTGAAAGGTTGATGTCTATGGTATTTTTCTTACTATCTTTTGAGGGAAACCAACTCATTCCTAAAACTTTGCAATAACATTTTTACCTCATGAAACTTATTAGGAGTAGTAAATGGAGTAGGTTAGCTTACTATAATAGCGATAGGTGCTAGCATGGGTTACAAAACTACTTTATTAGTGATAAGCTCTATTAATATAGGCATGAGGTGTCTAGGAACAATTTTTACCACTTGAGCCAAATAATTTTTTGCATGCACAACTACTTCATAAGTGTTGGGGAGAATCATGCCTCCCATAGATTGAATCATAACTGATATATCACTATTAATAGATTTTAAGAAGTACAAAAAGTAATTTTAGGAGATGGACTATACAAAGTTGGGATTCTATCCTAGACCCTTTAGAATCTAAATTTAAAATTGACCATTATTTTATGCGACACTCATTTAATATTAATGAGTTGTTCTATCAGGGACAAGTGATTGCTACGATCTTTAAACTGCTTGCATAATTCTTTGTCAAGCTCATCTTAGTTATAAATATAATTTGGTCTCAAGCCTCAATAACATTTAAGGTATTTTAATTTGAAGGAGGAGGAGATTATCTTGAACACAATGTTATCCTCAGTAACATGGTGTACTGAGTAAATATTTGTGATATCTCAATTGTGTTCTACTAGATAAGTTGAGTTCTCACCTATGAAATAGGACAAGATTTTGAGAGAAAACACAAAAATGTCATCATACTACATTAGGAATAATGGAATACCTCTATTTAAAGGCATAAATACTTAATTCCTTGGGACAATCATGAATGGGATAGGGAACAAACCTCACCTAAAATAGAACCTTTTGAATGGTGGTGTAGACTAAGCTCTAGGAGGTGATCAAATAGTGTTTTGCCTTCTGATAGGGGATAGGGATGCTCTTACTCTCATTCTTCTTTAGGGTGATAGGAGCTCACTGAAGTGAAAATTAATGCCTCTTATAGATGATCTTGTTATTCTTGGCATGTAAATAGGGGGATGATCTTTACGAACTAGAGATGTTTGGAGTCACCATTTGCTTTTGATGAGTGTCTGCTATACTTATTTGATAAATGCTACACCAATTCCTTAAATTTTCTAAAAATTGGCCCCATCAAGCATGCTAAAAACTATTTTCATTTTAAATGTGTACCCATGGATGTTCCATGGTGCAGGAGTGATTTATAATGGGGCACTAGGTGCAGAGGTCCTTCATAAGGCACCGAGGCATTTAATGATGGGTGCTTAAGTATTGTCACTCAACTACTTTCATGAAAATCGATTATCTCAATACAACAAAGGAAATGTCCTTAAGGCATGGGACTTTTACGCTCCTTAGGATGAGTCTCTGGAGTAGGCCAGATTTCTTTTATTTTATGCATAACTAGTTTAAGATAGGCACTCAAACCTAAAGAGCAGAAAGGTAACCTACTACTAGTCTAAACCTAATAACTTTGAGGGAAAAGGGAGGGAAAAGGGAAGAGAGTGATATAAATTAAAAGGTGATGCACTCAAAATAAAGTGAGGGATCTTACTACCATAAACATAGTAGAAACCCTAGATAATAAGACAATATCACACAGTTTCCACCAAGTCACTCTACTTGCATGAATTCTTCACATACAAGCCTGGGAACACAATGTAGCATTGAGAGGGATGAATATTATTTGTAGACAAATCCTATCCAGACCTTGGTGTGCATAAGATATGACTTGTAAGTGAACTATAATTTTAATGAGGATTAGGGGATGAATGATAAATGAGAGGGATGAACATTATCGATAGACAAGAATCAACAAACACAAGATAACACATAGATCATATGAAGAATGAAAAGAGGTGAAATTAATTCTCATTAATTTACAAGGTCTAGCCAAAAGAAGTGCTCATGGAGGGAAATTTAAGTAGTTTAAGGTTGTTAAAATGTGTTGACCCTTTTACAGTGAAAGAACTAGGATTTTATAGTGAATAAGTTAATTTTACAATAAATATACCACTTGGGTGGTGGATGTATCATTTAATTCTTTGTGGCACTATTTCCATGCCTCTTAAAGTTTGTTCTATGATTGGATATATGGATGGAAACAAGGTCACTTATAAATCCACATGCATCAGGGAATTAAAGATATTCTTGACAAGTTTAGAGGGTGGTGTGAATCTGAATCTTGATGTATAATAGTTGCTTATGCATTTAATGTCTCTAACCATGACTCAATTTCTCTCTAACCATCTCCAACCACCCTCTTAATTTTTAGAAGCTACTTGGAATGTGGTGCCCTCTAGTTGGTCTCAAGTATGGCACTAGAGGAAGGGCATAGTCATGATATGTGGAATGTTGGTGTTGTTTTTGGAAGGAACACAAACTTCCTTATATTGAGCAAGTGTTGGGTTACCACATGGAAGTTACAGAAGAAAAGATGCAACCCACATGATAGTGGGGGCATAGATGTAGAATCTTACGTGTTAGAGAATAACTATATTATAGTGGTGCAAAAAAGACCTTAAAGTAGATCATGTATGAAGATGAAGGTCCTGGGTATACTCTTGGTGATCTGTAACTACTTATTATGCTCTCTATTTTACTTATCTATTTTGAAACTCAAGGACCCAGACTCTAAATCTCATGCAACTTTTGACTTGCACATCAAAATCCTATGTAAGGACATGCATTGAGTTCCTTTCACTAGCATAGATCATTATTTCCTTATTATGTAGACTTTTTCTTCAATATTGAGTTCAAGCACAAATGGGAAGCATCTACTCATCTTCTTTTTAAGGTGCCTAGGACTTTATAGTTGTGCTAATTTTCTATAGGGTCTTGGGAGGCCTTGCACTGACTAAGGGGTGACCTATAAGACAAAAATGACCATGAATAATGTCCATGAATAGTGACTATGAATAGTGATTCACACTCAAAAATCTCCCACTTGAGTTTAATATACAAAGGATTTACCAAATGTATGCATTCTTTCATCCAACTACCATACATACCCATTGATGCCCTTATCACAACAAGCCGAATAGAAGTTTTATTACACTACTCAAAATTCTCTACCCTAACTGGCTTTATCAACATCTGCTCCATAGAAAATTATAGCACCTAAAGTGCCTCACCACTTCACTTGAAGTGCCTCTCAAACACTTTACCATAAACCAATCCTCCATTTGAGGATTCTACCATGAACTGCTCCTTACTCCCACTACTTGGAATTATCTAATCTAGTGCACACCATAGAATACATGAGGCTTGATACTCTTAATGATTATAATACATAGGACATCCATGCCTTCTCCTCCTCTATTCAAGGACATTGTTTAGAATACAATTTATAATATGTGAAAGAAGTGGGTTAAATTAACTAGTTTTATTATATGCATATTACACTACTATAGAATCATCTGACATCAGATCTTCCTTGCTTTCATGTCCCTATGCATCTTCATCTTTGGTTTTTTCTACCACCTTCATCTCAATTTTACTATCCACTTAAGCCATCACACCATTTATATCCTCCATGTTGGGTCCTATAATATGTCATCAACACATAACAGTAACATCTACTAAAACCTTGTCTCTCAATGAGGGTATTGAAATTTTTGTACTCCATCTCACATCTGCTTCAATCCTTATAGTCTTCAATCCATAAACCAACAACTCTTTGCATCATCCTCATAGCCCTTAGTCTAATTCATCTCTTCTTAAGATATCACCATGTAAAAATGTTGTTTTTGTTGTCACTTGAGTTTGTACCCCTTAAGGAGATGACAAGTCTCTCCTCATTCAAGGGGCATAATGGAACCACCTCAAGGCTATGGGTGACCCAAATTTGAGGTGGATCTCTATATTAGGGCTAGTTCTCTTGATGTACCACTATAGATCAAATCTACTACTAAATTTTAGGGGGTGAAAAAGGAAAAGGATAACTAAAAACAAATATAATCTAGGGGAGGTGATACACCAAATACATAGTCTACTCACACCACTTATAATGCACTTGAAACAAAATATAACCCCACACATACACTTCATTCAATTAAACACTCCTCTTTTACATTAATGTTTCAAGCATGGGGTCTTGGAGAGAGTCTACGATAGGACTTAGATAATAGGTCTTATAGAGACACTAATGAATAAGCTACTCACTATACCTATAATCTATATTAGACACTTCTTGTTGACCTGCAAAAAGAGATTTCAAACCACACAAGGCACTAGAAAGAGTAACATGTTAAGGTAAGAAAAATACACTTGCACAAGACCAAAAACCATAACATACACTTAGTGTAATATTTAATGAGGTAAAAAGTAGCTTTGTTATTAGTCCAAGGCAAAAACTGAGTAGGGTTTCACCGTACTCAAGTGGAGATATATGTACAATAGCCAAAAAGGCCAATACTTATAGAAATTGTGAGAGAAGAGATAGAAGGTAAAGATCAAGAGCCACTAAGACACTTTTCAAGCAATAATGAGTTATAATATTCATATATTTAGGCATGAGATAATTCATGTAAGGAAAATATGGACAAATGTCTCCTAAGTCATTAAACTCCTCCATATGTGGCATAAATTCTTTTTTTCTTGCACATAAAATTACTCTCATGATTTACCTTCACAAAACTCCCTCACCACTAAATAGGGTTAGGTCTGATGATTGATCCAAGGGAGAGGGGTTACTGACAAACCTCCACATGCATTAGATTAGTTTCTAATCATCCATATTCTTTTAACCAAGAGCAATCCTCTCTGACAGTCATAAATAACTACTTCCCATGCACTTCTCACACTTGGCACTCAAAATACTTCTAATTATACAATATAATCCATGAAAAATGAATAATGACACCTATAAAGAGTTTCTAAGTCATTAGGTTCATGAATCAAGCTTTGAAAGGCTTCCCAATTAGAGTTTTCACCATTTTCACTAAGTGTTCACTATTTTCCCACTAGACTAACTAAAATGAATAAGATAGCAGACACACTTAGGAGACTATATAGCCTAATATATGAGCATGGGGACCTATATCAAGTCATAATATTCCTCATAAAGGTTATTACATCTTTTTAAACCCCTCCATGCATACAAAACAAATAAATTTGTTAATAAATGCCTTGTTTTACACCATCCATATAGGTAGGGTACAACTCAGTCAGATGGAACAAGGGCCTGGATAGTCTTCTACAACTTCAAGTCAATTTCATGGCCATTACACCCCCTCTAGATACTCCATTTGCCTTATTTCCTCCATCATGTCTAAGAGAGGGTTTTGTGAGGGTTTTAGAGTGGTCTCATTTCTTAGCATTTGTTCATGAAAATGGCACATTCAAATTTATACTTAATCCATTTGAGATCATCTTAGGGACCCTCCCTCACATCCTTGAATACCTTGGCTTCCCATGCTAATCTGTAGAGAATTTTTTAGCTTTCTATGATGGCCATTTATTTCTTTTTTTAATATCCTATAGGGTTTTAATGCTTTCAAGCCAAGAGATGGATTTATAATGAAATTTTATGAAAATTTAAGGTTAAAAAACCCATGGGATGATCCCATAAAATTTTTTCCATATGATATAATGCCTAACTTATGTGAAAATGTAAAAGACCCCCCACTTTGGCATTAGGCCTAATGTTGCCTAGTAGGGTTGGCCTACATTCTTGAGCTCAACATAGATTTTGATGGTCTCTCATACTTTAATATAGTTCAAACATGTCTATCTCATTCCCCTAAACATTCCTCAATCAACTATATATCCTTCCAAGAGTTGGAAATGAAAATGGACCTCAACTTAGTTTTAGGTTCCTTGAAGGACTAAAGGGTCTGTCTATAACTCTTGGTGTCTATACCACCTTACTGACTCTCACCCTTTATAACTTGGATTTTTATGATGAAATATGTATTTTACAACTTCTTAAACAATATTTCATGGTTTCCCTAGCTTCTGGTTCACTTTCTTTATCATTTCTCCTAAAATTGTTTGTTTATGGGCCTAGGGAAGTGCCCCTTGTCTGAGACAAAATAGGGGGTACTTCCCCTATTTATCTCAAAAAATAATCAATTGGATAGATTTAATCAATTTAAAATGATTATCTATACCTATTTTTGACTCTTAACTCAGTCATTTGACCCTCTAAAAGTCTCAAAATCCAAGGCATACTAGTTAGGTGATGATTGTGTGTGCTACCTTGTTTGTTAAGCTTGTCATTGGTGAAAACAAGGGTTTGAGACCCTATATAAACTTTTTTTATTCCTTTAAAAGGCTTTATGACACCACTAAAATTTTATTTGAGGTTAGAATTCCCTATTTCATTAAGGTTGAACTTCTTATTCACTATGTCAATGCAATTTGTCATCAAATTGGGTCCCTATTTGCACCTTCAATGAGACCCCTACCTGTAGTTTATAATTTCATGATTATCTTCAAAAAAAATTTAAAAACCTCCTCTACCTATCCAAGGTTCATTTTATGTTTTTATGCCTTGTATTCATGCTTAGGCCAATCTTAGACATCTTTAAAACATATCTTCTCAATTGGTTATTTGTCCACAGTCACCTATAGGTAACTGTAGATGACCTCTATCTTCAAAATCTAGGATAAAATATCACTAGGAATACTTGATGTTCTTTGGGATCATTCATATTTTATTATACCTACCTATATGTCTTGTTTCAGCTCAAACTGTGCTTTTCTCTCTTGGCTAGGACCTTTCTCTTTGAGACCCTATTATAGGTCACTATTAGGCTTTGTGTTAGGCATGAACAATGCTTGAAGAATATTCTGAAACGTACATCATAGTTTCCAAGGATTTTTACCCTTTTTTTCACCTTGTATGCTCAAAAATACTATCAAAACATTAAATATTGACTCACTATCTAATACCCCTATTGTAGGTGTATGTTTTGTAGTTCTAGTATGGATTGAAGGTTAGCATGGGAAGTCACAAACATAAACTACCATATTATCCTATGGGTTTTAATCCATAAATACACTTAAACCATTTAGAGTCATTCATATATGTAAAATAGGTTTAATTGACATCTTTGATGAAGAAAGGCCACTTTTTGATCTCAGACATGTAGATGTTACTGATATAATTCAATGGTTTTAGGAGTACTTTTGGACCTCTCAAACACCACTTTCCATTGGTCTTCCTTTCTTCAATATTTTCATAGTGCTTGTCCATACCAAAGGATACAAGAACACCCACTTTTATTCCTTGATACTCTTTCCAAATATGTTATGTGTCATCTTGTAAAAGTTCCTTCCCTCTTTTTGGTCAATTTAGGGACTAGTTCCCAAAACTCAAATTTGTTAACATTTGGTTTAACACCTCACTTTAGTGGATTTACAATAGGTTATATCCATCATAATCACTTCTATATCCCCATTATGATCCTTTATATTTTTTCATTATTCTTTGTACATCCTTGTCAGACACTTATCTAAATCACTTGTAGGTGGTTAACAAGCAACAAATGTGATCTTATAGGAGAAATGCATGATTTTTGCCCCATGGTTCTTACATTGGTCATCAAGTGCACTGTAATAGTTTTAAAACATCTGAGACACATTCAATTCCTTCATCTTAATGTGGAAAACCTCCATGGCACCTGTATGTGAATATTTTTGAGCAAAAGGTAGTGAGGATGATCTATGACCAAGAATAAGCCTAGAAGAGGCTTCATAGGCATTTGATAACTACAAAACCAAAATAATAATGTGAAAACTTGTGGAGAGACCTTGAGAAACACATGAAACCATAAAAGCTATCAAACCAAAACATAATATTTAGAAACTAGCTCAAACAGGGACCCCTCATGAATGAATAAGCATAAAAGTTGCCTAGCTTCTTAATGATGGTTCATAAAGGAGAAGCCATGAAACTAAAAAAAAATTCCATGGATTTTAAATTGACTCAAACCTATTTCAACCCCAAAAATAACTCCTCCTAACTCCACATGTACAGATTGTACTATGCATTCAAAGTTGACTCTCCTTGGCTTGTAAAGGAAAGAAAGAAGAAACAAAAGAAAAAAACTAAATTTTTTGACCTTTTCACTACAAACCAAGTGTTTTAAATCCCTTATGGAGTTGAAGAGACACTTTTCCCATGTTTTAAGTTGAAGGTGAGCTCACCAAGTCAGTACAGGTGCCATTAATGGTCTATTTTTAGGAAAAATTCTTATTTATATGCGTGAAAATATTTTATGACTACCTATGATCACTTATTGACATATTATGACCCCATACACATTTAATAATTGCTTGGTGACAAATATGCTTCTTTGACAAATCTATACAAGTCATTTAATGAGCCAAAAATGTGAGCAAATGGCATTTTTTGCATATGAAACATGGTAAAGGACAACTTTATGACATAAAAACAACTTAAAACATTTAAATGACCACATTAGGAAATTTTAAAATTAATTTTATCCTTTTACCATGTTTGACCAAAGTTAACTTTAGCTGACTAGATAAGTACAATGAAGATAGGCTTAGACCAAGGCTAGAGCAGGGATAGGTAAGGTATTTAGACACACATGAAACCCTATTAGACATATGGGAACTTTTAAAAAGTTTAAACATATAGGGGTTGATCCGATTTGACTAAAATTCAAATTTGGTCAATAGTTTTCACATGTAGTTACTCCAACTCCAAATTCTAAACAACAACAAGTACAAGTAGCACTCTTGATATTAGTAAAAAATAAGAGAGAATAAATACTTGAATTTTATACCTAAATTTAACACATAGCCTTTATCTACCCACCATGCTCAACATGGAACCTATCCATATTTCTTGTAAATTCATCATGCTACTCAGTGTATCATTGCACCTACCAAGTTTTCAATCGTATAATCGAAATGCATCCTACTCTATCACATGTCAAACCAACTCATATACCTATGGAGTTACTCCATGTATTAGTCTACCCAGATACTCACTGTAGCTACACCAAAAACCCCCTAGATACTTTAATATGTTATACCATAACCACTACATGCACTTCACTCAATACATCTCTAATTATTATGGTTCAACACTAGCCTTCTCCTTCTCAAAACCTCAGGTTTCAATTTATCTTCTCCTCCATCATGAACTAATTCAACAAGTATAATTTTAGGTTTATTTTTACCTCCTCCTTTCCATATATTTATTTTTTTCATCTTGGCTAAGACATTATGGTTATAATATCCTCTAATTTATATGCCTTCTAAGCCAAGAAACCCAATAAGGTACTTGTCTTGTCATCATCATCCATCTACACACCAATGGAGACTAGCTTGCTTCTTAAGCTATATATTTTCTTCTACTCTATAGGTTATTGACTATATAACAAATCTTATTAAGCTTCTCCTCCATTCTTCATCTTCCACAGATAGAAATACCTTCCATCAAAAACCTTTTTTCTTTTACATCTTGGTCTTTCCTCCTGTATTTCCCACTTGCATAAAACAACATTGCAACAAAAACCACTCAAACCAATTTTTTTCAAAGACACCATGCCTCAAGTACCAATTTTTAGAGCCTAAGATTTGGTACCACTTGTTAGGAAAAAATCATCCTAAACATGTGCAAGTAATAAATGTAAAATAATATAAGCTACAAAGCACATAGACAAGAGAGAACACATACACAAAATATACGTGGAAACCCTACAAAACTAGAAAGGGAAAAACCATGGGGAAATTTTAGCTTCCACACTTTAATTACATCATAAAATATCTTCTACAAACACTTCCTATAGAAAATCCTTCTAGTGATTACAAACCAAGCACTCAGGTGAGCCAAGCATACAAATCCTTCCAGGCTCTAACCTTCAAGCTTACAACAAATAATTCCATGCATGATTCTTACAACTAAATAATCTAGGTAAACTAAACATACAAATCCTATAGGTTCCAACCTCAAGGATAACCATGCTTAAAACAAAGCATTCAATGCTTATACACAAAGCATATAGGTGAGCGAAGCTTACATAGCCTCCTAAGCTCTAACCTACTATCATGCAAGCTCAAGCTTTTAAGGATCCAAGAGTGATCCTTCCAAGGATTACAATGAGGATAAAAATACAAAGGAGAGTTCATGATTTTATAACATTACAATGATATAATAAAGTGGGGAGAGATAAACTGATGGGTGGGAAAAAATGCACCACACTTTAGTGGGGTGAACAATGATCAACTATACAAGTTTTTATTCAAATGTCAAGGGTCAATAAATTAGATCCATTACTTTATAAAATATCCAAGCCACCTCTATGTTACTCTAAATATTTCACCTCACTCCACATGTGAGAACAATCAGTAATAGTAACAACTTATCTTCTTCTTCCCATGTGCACACATAAGTCCAAAAAGTGTTGCAATCACCTTTTAACTTTCACCACACACATGAATCATGGAAACATAAATAAATGCACTAAATTACCAACCCTTGTCATTTACACTCAAGGCAAAACTCATGTGACTCACTAAAGTCAAAAAACATGTCCCTTAGTATAGAGTGTTATGCCCCACTCCTGTCACACTAACCTGATCACATCAAACACCCTCCATGGACCATACCACGTCACCTACCTACCACATCACCTACATTTCACATCAGCTTTAATACACATCACCAAGATTACATATTAACATGCCACATAACCTGCATACTACATCACTTGTATACCACATCATAATTAATAGTGACCATGCATATTGACTATAAATAGTGTTCATGAATTGTGATTGTGAATAGTGTATTCACACCTAAAAATTTCTAAATTTAATTTAATATACATAAGACTTGCCACACCTTTGTATTCTTCCATCTACATACCATCTATGCCAACTACTATCCTTATCATAACAAGCTCATAAATTTTTTGTTTCACTACTAAAAATTCTCTTCCCAAACCACTTTGTCAACATCTTCTCTTCCATAGTAGATTGAAAAACCTATAGTGACTCACCACTTTACTTGAAGTACCTCTAAAACACTTCATTATAGACCAATCCTCCATTCTAGGATTATTCCATGCACCTCACTACTCCCACTACTTGGAAGTATCCAGTCTAGTTCACACCGTGGCATATATGACGCTTCCAACTTCTGATGAATATAATACATAGGAAATCCATGTCTTCTCCTCCTATTTTTCTATGACACTACTTATAATAAAACTTATAATATGTGCAATTATTGGGGTACTTGACTGGTTTTGTTATCTACATATTGCACCACTACATATTCATCTCACAAAAGGTCTTCCTTGATTTCTTGTCCCTGTGCATCTTCATCCTTATTTTTATGCTACCACCATCATATCAATTATCCTAGCCACCTAATCCATCACACAATTTATATCCTCCATTTTGGGGCTTGCAACTAACATGTCATCAACACATAGCAATAACATATGCTAAAACCTTGGCTCTCCATGAGGGTATTGAAATTTTTGTACTCCATCATCACATATACTTCAACCCATATAGTCTTCACTCTGTAAACCAATAAATATTTGCATCATCCTCATATCCCTTAAGCTAATTCATCTCTTCTAAAGAGATAACCATGTAGGAATGATGTCTTCACATGCAACTACTTGAACTCCAAATTATGAATATTAACAAATATAAGTAATACTCTTGATACTAGTTAACAATAAGAGAGAATAAAAAATTGAAGTCTATACCTAATTTCAACACATATCATTTATCTACCTGCCATGCTCAAAATGAGACATACCAATAGTTATTTTAAAGTCACCATGTTACTTAGTGCATCATTATACCTATCAAGTTTTCAAGCCTAGAATAAAAATGTATCTTGCTCTACCACATGTTAAACCAACTCATATACCTATAAAGTTACTCCATGTATCAGTCTACTTGGCTATTCATTTCAGCTACACCATAACCCCCCTAACTACTTGATTATGCTACATTATAACCACTACATGAACTTCACTCAATGAATATATAATTTTTATGGTTCAACACTAGCTTTCTCCATATTGAAACCTCAGGTCTCACTTGATCTTCTCCACCATCCTGAACTACTTCAACAGGTATAATTTTAGTTTTCCTTATACTTCCTCTTTTCCATGGTTTTCTTTTTTTCATCTCAACTAACATATTGTGGTAGTATGATCCTACAATTTATACCCATTCTTAGCCAATAAAAACAACAAGGTAATTACCTTGTCATCATCCTCCATCTATACACCAATAGAGACTAGTTTGTTCATCAAGATGTATAATTACTTTTACTATGTAGGTTACTGATTATGTGGCAAAGCTTGTTAAGATTATTCTCCATTCCTCATTTTACATAGAGAGAAATAAATACCATCAAAAACTTGTTTTTATTTTACATCTTGGTCTCTCCTCTTATAGATCCCACTTGCATAAAATAACTTTGCAACATAAAACACTCAAACTAGAGTTTTTCAAAGGCACCATGGCTTCGATACCACTTATTAGGATCCATGGCTTAGGTACTAGTTATGAGAGCCTAAGATATAGTACCACTTATTGGTAAAAAACCATCCTAAACATGTGAAAGTAATAAATGTATATTAAAATATGCTACAAAAAACACAAACAAGAGAGAACACATTAGACAAGATATACATGAAAACATTGAAAAAATAGCAAGGGAAAAACATGGGGAAATGGTAGATTCCATACTTTAACTACATCAAAAAAAAAATTATATAAACTCTTCTACCAACAACTCCTTCTAGTGATTACAAACCAAGAACTTAGGTGAGCCAAACATACAAATCTTTCTAGGCTCTAACCTCCAAGCTTACATCAAATAACTCCATGCATGGTGCTTAAAACCAAAGCATCTAGATGATCTAAGCATAAAAATCTTATATATTCCAACCTCAAATATAACCATGCTTACAACAAAGAAAGAAATACTTATACACAACACATGCAATGCGTATACACAAAGCATATAGGTGAGACAAGCTTACATAGTCTTCTAGGATCTAACCTCCTATCATGCAAGCTCAAGATTATAAGGATCCAAGAGTGATCCATCCAAATATTACAATGAGAATATAAATACAAAATAGAGCTCATACTTTTATAGAATTATAATGAGAGAAGAGAGAGGGGAAAGATAAACTCATGGGTGGCAAAAAATGCACCACACTTTAGTGGGGTGAATAGTGATAAACTGTAAAAGTTTGTCTTCATATTACAAAGGTCAAAAAATAAGATCCACCATTTTAGACAAAATCAAAACCACCTCCATGTGACTTCAAATATTGTGTCCCACTCTACATGTGAGGACAATAATCAATCGTATCAACTTGTCTTATTCTTCCCATGTGCACATAAAAGTCTAAAAGGTGTTGCAATAATGTTTTGACTTTCACCACACACTTGAATCATGTAGATGAAAATAAATACACCCCATTACTAACCCTTTTCATTTACACTCAAGCTAAATCTCATGTGACTCATCAAAGATAAAAAATGTCCCTTAGTGGAGTGTTATGTCCCACTCCTATCACATCAACCTGATCACATCAAAGACCCTTCATGGGCCATGCCACATCACTTACCTACCACATCATTTATATACCACATCACCTACATTCCACATCACTTACATGCCACATCACTCACATTCCACATCACCAAGATACCATCTCAGCATGTCACATCACCATGAATAGTGAATATGAATAGTGATTATGAAAAGTGTTCCTGAATAGTGACTATGAATAGTGGATTCGTATACAATAGTACTAAGCTTTACAAACACATTAAAATACTATTATTCCATCTCAAAATTAAACCACTTATCACATGCACTTACCTCTTAATGAATCTTGGTTAACCAATTCTTTAGTTGAGAGATACAATGACCTATAAATAAGTTTATCTGATCTAATACAAATAATGGAGTATCTAGCCTACTAACACTATAATCATATAGTAAAAAAAGACCCCTATAATTTTCTGATATTTTAAAAAACCGTCTAAATTTTTTAAACCCTAAAAAAAATGCCTCACAATATATGTAAATAATCTCAAAATTTCAAATAATAGCTTAATAGTAATAAAAAACTAGACACATGATTATTAGGGTGGCTCTAATACCATATTAGAGTTATTTTCAGGTCTAGACAATGTGAATGCAATGGTTTAATGATCACATGAGATAAAGCTAGTGCACACCACATTGAAGTTGAATCAAGATGAAATCACAATGCAAGACTATTACACGAGACCAAAAAGGAGTAAAACCAATATTTTATGAAGTGAGAAAGTTCATCAAGTGAAGCATACATATAGGAGTGATTATTAACTCATCCAAAAATAATGGTCAAATACCCCTAAAATATACAAGTAACTCCTCCACAAAAGGTGGTCAAAATAACCTAGAATAGACGTGTAACTCCTCTATAAAAGGTGGTCAAATGAGTTACATCCTAGTCTTTTGGTCAAGCCTATGACACACCAACACCACCTAGGCAAGCATACCCCCCAAATGCATTAAAATCCATGTGAGTAAATATAATATTCCCAAATAAATAAATCTAGGAAAATAAATACCTACACTAACAATATATCTTTACATGAAACTTAGATTACATTTAATAATTATTATACATATTTGCTTTCATATCACATTTATTTTTTAATTTTTTATTTGATATGATTTACATATTTGATTTTATCTCATGTTTTTTTACTATAGCATCGATGTCTCTTGAATTTGGATAGGATGATTAGGCAGACTTATTTTCAAAAGGCATCAAAGTTGTAGAGGACAAAATGTATATAAGCAATAGGAGACTACATTGTAAAGATGTCAGAAGAGGATTTTTTATTTTTAGTGTTAACATAGTATTGAACAAAAAAGTACAATTACCTTATTCATTTGATGAGTTTTAAACCTTGGAATATGTAGATAATAAATGATATTATGTTCCATGGGAAAAGAGTGAATTGTTAAGGAATGCATATTCTTCCATACCCTCTATTTGTATTATTAAATTTTTTGTGACTTAGATGATTATAGTGTTATTGTAATGATGATAGTGAAATCACCATCAATTATACAAGTCCTAAAGATAGAAATGATTTTATCACATACAATACCATTATCAAACATAAATATTCTAGTATAGATGATGACATAGCCTAATGTTTTGTAACTCATGCTACAAGATCATAAAATTCATGAAGAGAGATTGAGACCCTTGGTTTTTAAGGTAATGCTCTAAAATGTGGTAAATTTATGTTCTTGTTGCTTAAAATTGCTACAACCCACTAAATTAATAGTTTCTCCAATAAAACATTCAATTTTATAGGAAATAAAAAACACCCTTACGGTTAATAAATGGAGTGCTCAATTAGATAGTTTGCACCTTATACATAGCAGTAAGAACAATTTGAAGTCCAGTGGAGTTGTTGCCAAATTCATTCATTTGTGCTCATCTACAAACAAATATGTTACAGAGGGAAAAATTATAAATATAATTGAAGGAGACATGGTATAATTTCAAGGATTGGATGCCAATACCTTTGGTATGTATATTGATAGAGTATTCAACCCTCATTTCAAAGGATTCTCCCTATTTGAAGGATCTATCATATAATGGTTTGTTGGGCAATTGGCTAACATAAATGGTTCTCTATGGATGTCAAATTCAAATAAGTCCTAAAATAGGATGAGGTTAACATATGGGATCTATTATAAGAGATTAGACCCTAGTTTGTATAATTAATTTATTTGTATGCCATTAATTCCAAAAAAGTGCTTAGAAGACCCTACTATGCTAAACAAAAATTGAATGGCCCTATAGCCACTTTGTCAAATCTAGAAGTTGATGAGGATAAAAAATGGTTAATATTTTTGGATGAATTAGTAAATACTAAAAATCATTTATGAAAATTTGATTATCTCAAAAAATTACCCCTTGCTTTAATTAGATTTATAAGGTAAAAAATAGAGCCTTGAATGAATAAGATATAAATAGTTTTGTGTTAGATGCATTAACAAAAAATGACATGTTTAATGTAGATAATGAATATATGAAGGTAGAAAAATTAAATTATATGGGATAGATATCTATAAAAAATCATGGGACAAAGCTTATGGGTACCTAAGGAGCAATTTGTATAGTCATACATCTGACTAGATAAATAGTGGCATGAGTGTAGTAAATGGTAATAGCGGGATAGAGAAATAAAGGTCAAATACTACCATAATAATTACTTATATATAAATAATCATTGAAAAAAATTGAGATATTTCTCTACATTTAACTCATTCCATAGGACAATATGGAATAAAATTTCCTCAAAGGCTACTTCATGCACTCTATACCCAAATTTAGTGCAAAAGAAGTGTTGATCTTGAATTATTGAAACTTTGTCTAATGTTGCAGCCAAGTTTCAACAAGATAATGACCAAAATATTTTAACATGTTTTGATTGAAAAGAAAAATTCTTTGCTAAGGGTGATGAGTGTAAAGATATGTACAAAAAAATAATATCCACCACATGCCTAGAAGATGAACAAACATGGTAAAATGAATACATTCAAAGTTTTCATGAAAATTAATATTCCCATAGATTGCAATATGAGGAACAACCTTAGGTATTCTTGAGCATTATGAAAAATGAAGTGGATAAAATGAAAATTTTCATACCAAGGATGGGAAAACATCAAATTCAATAAGTAATATTATGAAACAAACCCATTTAATTTGACACATGGACACAATAGTAGTGTTTTGGCCACTTTTGCCTACCATTTGTTGAATGTGAAGCAAACTAAATAGGCACATCATTGGCTTTGTGTCTCCAAAAGTGTGAAGAACCAATCACTAATGATTATTAGGATTTATTAGACAATTGTGGATCATATAATATGTACAAAAAATATATATCCACCACATGCCTAGAAGATGAACAAACATGGTAAAATGAATACATTCAAAGTTTTCATGAAAATTAATATTCCCATAGATTGCAATATGAGGAACAACCTTAGGTATTCTTGAGCATTATGAAAAATAAAGTGGATAAAATGAAAAAATTCATACCAAGGATGGGAAAACATCAAATTCAATAAGTAATATTATGAAACAAACCCATTTACATTGACACATGGACACAATACTAGGGTTTTGGCCACTTTTGCCTACCATTTGTTGAATGTGAAGCAAACTACATAGGCACATCATTGGCTTTGTGTCTCCAAAAGTGTGAAAAAAAAATCACTAATGATTATTAGGATTTATTAGACAATTTTAGATCATCTAAACATCCATGTCATGATGCACTATTTTAAAATGAAGTGCATAAAAAATGTAAAGGGTACAAGGAAAAGTTGTTTATTTAGAAGAAATTAGTTTTCCTAGTACAAGTATTTTGCTATAAAAAAAAAACCATTGTAACTGGATAATGTTTAAAGTGACAAAAAGAATTATACCTTATTTTTATTGCATCAATGTTGATGAAAATAAGGGTATTCAACATTGTGTATGAAAGCTTCCTACCAATGGGACACACTCATGAGGATACGGAAGGTACATATTAGCATCATCATTATGGAAATTAGACACATTTTTTTTGCTACATATCATTGATACCTACAAAACATGCCAAGATGGGTCAAGTACATTCACTCCTTACCTTATTAATCAAGTGTATGACTTTAAGGCCTTCATGGAGCCACATTTATTGGATGGAAACCAAAAATAGTGGGTATTATCAAACCTAAGTTTTTTCAAGTTCCATGTTGTGGACAACATACTAGTGATTGAATATAAATAAATAACAAATGATCTATAATGGTTTCATCTAGTCCCAATCTAGCGTATAAAAGATAATGGTAAACTAAAATTTATAGAATGGCATCTTCCTTTGGCACCTTTAAAAGAGTTCAAGGGAATGGAAGATATAAAAAAGGGAATAAAATCATATGTTGAACATTGGGGGAAAAGTACAAAAGGTGAATGTAGAGAACACTAACTTCTATAGATAACGTATTGGGAAAATATTTTATGTACTTTGGTTAGATCATTTGTAAATTTTAGTATGATGTAAAATGCTTTCTTTTTTCCACAAACAATACATGACAATGACATATATGACCAAATAACAAGATATGCACATTTTCATACACAAAACTAAATTAATTAAATATCCCAAGTTGTAATGATATTTATATTAGGTATATTTATGGAATATATAAATAAGAATTTAATCTATTTATAAATGTGTGTGTGGGATAAATGATAATAGTATGAATAAGAAAAGAAAATTAAAACATATGGATGGGAAGGGAATATGGGGATATTTACCGTAAACCAAAAGGTGAGAGTGTGGCTAAAAAGGTGAGGATTCAATATTAGAAACCCTCAAGGAGAGAAGAAGGTGAAACGTTGTATTAGGATTATTTGATGCCTAATAAAAAATGGATCAAAATAGACAAAATTAAATAAGATAATGATGTGAATAACATCATCTAGGCATGGTGGACACCAAACAAAAAATGGAAGGGAGGATCAATTAAGATGCTTGAAAAATGCCATGAGACCATTGAATCGTACCTTGCACTAATTGAATAGGTTAATGAATGCTAAGGTGAAACTATTGAAGACCATAAATTAATATGTGATATCATCTCGGCTCAAGATGTGGGTATTTTCAAATTTATATTATAAAGCATGTTCCAATAACTTGAACTTACATATTTAATATATTATTTAATATGAATTGAATATTGATATTTATTTAATCAAATTATCTATCATATATGTGGAAGACTTATGAACTAAGAACTTAATAATGTAATTGTATTGTTTATTTTTATTGATACTTGAGGGTTGTGGGGGACCTCACCCTTATTCTAAAAGACAAAAATTAGATATGTGGGTTCTTTTTTGGAATGATTTAAGTAAAAAAGAGAACAAAATGATTGCGTACACAATCCAAAATTCATAGATATCATATGAAAATGGAATCCAAAAATAAGCACCAAAAAACACTCCCAAACCTATACAAAAAGGGAGGAAAGCTAAAATTCACTGAGACAAGACCAAACAATGGGATCGAACCCATAAAAATAAAACTAATTAACTAATATAAGACAAAACACTTAATAAGTGACACCACATTAGGATCTAACTTATCAAAGCTTTCATTACAAGAGTTGGGTCACCCAACCCAACATGCACAGTTAGAGCCAAAAAAAACCTGTCATTGCACCAAATGCAATCTCCACTAAACTAATACCACCACCACAACAAGTGACCATAACCTTATTTGAATTTTAGATGAGTTTCATCAAAGTGAAACCTTTGGGAATAATACAACCACCCATAAAATTATTTTTACAAAGACAACCAACACACCCAAATGCCTGACTAGAACTACCACGTGAAATGCTTGCTACCCTAATAAGCTTCTTAAGAATAAAATCCCTCTTCTAAAAGATGGGACCACCAAAATATAAACCCTGAGTTTGATTAACTTTTTAATAAAACAAATTATAGTGTCATCCTAAGGAAGTTTCTTGATCAAATTTTCCTTCTGCTAGCCACTCAAATGATCCAGAAGAAAGGCTTCCTTCATGACTTGGGGAGATTTTTGGCAATCCAAAAAGGCACAAAACATAGGAATAGGCTCTTTAAGATATTTTTAATATTTAGGAAATAAAAACATCCCCTAAGATAAATCCTTGTGTCTAAAGACAAACTGTAATTGATCCAAATATTCTACCACACTCAAAAACTAACCTTTTAGCTCCTAAAATATGGAAAGAAGAATTAACCCCTTGCATTAAAAAATAGATAAGGGGGGAGAGGGGGAAAAGATAAAATCCATAGATTCTAAGGCTTGGGTAAGACCAACTCTAAAATTAGGTCTAATAAATTTCTCTACCACCATCTACGTAATGGTTCTATCCTCCAAATTTTTTAGAAGATTAATCACAAATATTCATGTAAATTTGAATTGACTTAGCTATGGGTTTATAATTTAGCATAGTCCAAACCGATAACCTCCTATATAACATACAATACTTTACCCTATGGGATCCTAGAATATTCTCTATATTTTTTTATCTATCACATAATTATAGAATGCCAACTCAAGTTTAGTAGTGAACAAGAAAAAAGGTAGATCCATGAGAGCCAAGTTCAAATCCTCTTCCATGTAGCTATACCAAAAACAACCAAAAAACCATAAAACCAACTCTCCACCTTAACATTATAGTAAACCAAGGGAACCTTATAATCACAACCCCTAAATCAATAATTTAATAATGATACCTAAGATGGAGATAAGGTATAACAATGTGCATATGGAAGCTAAAAAATCTGACATATCCTCCCACACTCCCAGCCAAAGTTTGCAATCATTAGAGAGATGAGCACACACTCATAAAAAAATCAATCCCATATACAATAATAAATTATAAATCAATCAATTAGGATTACTAAGCTCAGAATAAATACCTAATTATATTTAAGCTTCTTATCCCTCCTTCCATTCAAGCTTCTTATCCCTCTTATTCAAACTTCTTAGCCCTCCTTCCATTTAAGTTTCTTACTCTTGGCCCTTTATGGGGTAACTATATTATTTATTAAATAAGAGTGGATCCTAATATTTATTTGAAAAAAAACATTTTTCATAATTACCGAGCTAAGAATATATTTTAGTTAAATATTAAGTATGTAATCAAAATATTTTTTAAGCTATAGTTACTAGCATTATTCTACTTAAGTTCGTGGTAAATGTGTAATAGGGATGCACCATAAGTTTTAGGGTTTGTACTTGATTTGTGTTTTAATAACATAATTGAATATGGGGATGTAAGAAGGAGAGGTCTGTGAAGTATTTAACTACAAGGAAATTATTTTAAGTTTAGGTTTAGATCCGATAACTTCTAAATGAATTTAATCATAGTCTGCAGATCCATTTAGAATTTATCTTTAACTTATATTTAATTTACATCCATGACTTCCATACATAAAATAAATAAACATATGAAAACTAAAAAAATTCAAAGCACATAATATATTAATTTTAATAATTATACATCAGAAGATAACACATGGAAATCATCACAAATCCATAGTCATAGAGGCCTCTTTTATTTTCAAAGTGACATTATAAAAATGCATAGATCCATGGAAAATTTAAGTCCAATTTATCTCTTTATATGTCCACATTTTTTTTCACAATATGAAACATACTGTGATTATGTCCTTAAATGTAATAAATCACATATAATGTTTTAAACATTATTTATTATGATAGCAAAGTGAATACACGTGGTGATCAAAATGTGATCATAGGGTCACAGAGTCATATACTCTCCTAGATCACATCTTAACTGTAAAATAAAAGGGGCCTCCATAGACAAGTTAATACATGGATTTTAGTCATGAAGATATCATGTACTATATGGCATGAAACTCAATTTTAACCTTAATTTAAAATATATTAGATTGTCCAATAAGTTATTAATTATTTCACATATCCTAGTACATAAAGTGCAAACTTTTTAAAAAATTATAAATGTATGTGGAAACTAGTTTAGTTTTACAAGCACATACCAACTCTACACAAGTCTATAGGAATAATGACCTCTTAATTGATAATATTCCCATCTTGATCAAACTAGGTAGTTGTCCATTTTGAACAAGATGTGAATATTATCAATTAAGAGGTCATTACTTATCTTGTGTAGATGGGAAATAGATACCTATAATATTAAACGTTAATGACCTCTTAATAGATAATATAAGCAATAGCTGCCTATATTCTTATCTTGTGTAAAATGAGCACATACCTATTCTACACAAAATAAGAATAATGATAATAATAGTATTAGATATTACTAATAATAATAACTATTGGGTATTACTATGACCATTGTGGGGTCATATTATATGATCAAGACCCATTTAAATTATTAAACTATGCTCAAATATTGACCCATTTCTCATAAATATGTATTGAAAGGTGACAAACTAATTAAGACATAAATGGAATCTGAGTCTACACAATTTGGAATCCAACAATAGCTACATTGGAATCCAATATTACACTAGTCAAAATCAATAATAGTAATATTGGAATCCTATATCCCACTAACTAAAAACCAATAATAGAAATATATTCAACAATTATAAAACCAAAAATGGAAATATTATCATTTTAAATTTTTAAGAATATGTCCACATTTAATGAAATGATAGTATATGTGTTTAATTTATCATAAAAATATATTTTATAATCTCCTTTATTCTACCTCACCACTATCAAATTTTGGTGTTTTAAATCATTTGCATGTACTTATATTTCTTTCCTCCCAACATATTATGCCTATCATGATTAAACATAAGGATTTAAAAGAATAAGCATTCTTTAAAAAAAAATAGCTATCATCTTTTAAATCAAAATTTCTTTCAACTTTTTAAAATGGGATAATGATAAAGAGTTTTGTTATTATATGGTGTTATTAATTTTTAATAATATATTGATTTATAAGCATACATGTAAATATTATATTTCTTATTTTACAATGATACTCTCTTAAAATTAAATATTATTTTAATCTAATTTTTTTATATAAAAGTGGTTTATATAATAATAAAATTAGTACTTTTACATATATATTAAATATATTTATTTAAAATACTCAAGAGCTTGGTGTATTGGTGAGGTACAAGTAGTTTATACTCATCAACCCAAGTTCCATTCTTATTGAGTACATGAAAGACTCTTTAAACAAGTGTCCATGTCGACACCTTGAGGTAGGGGTCGCACTTCTCCTTGTGGATCAAGCATAACATAGCAGGGCATTTCTGATGTGAAATTTTCGATGGACATTAAGGACCCAGGCCCACCCACATGCCCCACTTCGATAAGGTGCTCCCCCATTACTCTAATTCATAGATCCAATATATCAAAAGCATTTATCAAAACATTTACCCCCAAGGGTTAGCTTGAGTGGATGGGAATAATGACTTAGGTCACCTAGCTCTCAATTTCAATCCTTGATTTACTTGTAGTGTGTGGAATGGGGTATTTTCACATCACCTACATTTTGAAGTGGCCATGAGGACACATTGAGGTAGGGGTCAAACTTCTCCATGTGTTCCATGTGAATCACAGTGGGGAGATTCAGCTATGGATCATTCAATGGATATTACAGACCTAGGCCCACCCCTATTAAGCTTCAAAAGTAGATTAATTTTATCCTCCAAGGTTATACCTCAATGGTATGCCATTGTAATGGTGACCACTAGGTCATAGGTTTGAGCCTTGATTAAACCATGAGCATCGATTGGGGCACTGGCATAAAATTGAGGGATTAGTCTATTGAACTTGCCATATGATAGCATACCAAAGTGTGTGCCAGGTTGTTGAATCCAACACAGTGATATACCATGTTAGAAACATTGTGGGACACCCTTGATCACCATATATATATATATATATATATATATATATATATATATATATATATATATATATATATATATATATATATATATATATATATATATATATATATATATATATATATATATATATATACATATACATACATAATTGAGGATATCTATAATTAACAATAAATAATTTTAAAAAAAATGAGGAAGTTAGATTAATATCTATTAGTATGTTATGTGTGTGTGTGTGTGTGTGTGTGTGTGTGTGTGTGTGTGTGTGTGTGTGTGTGTGTATGTATGTATTTTATGTATGTATGTATGTATATAAATATATATATATATATATATATATATATATGTATATATATACATATATATATATATATATGTATATATATATATATATATATATATACATATATGTATATGTATGTATGTATGTATAAATACATACATACATACATACATACATACATACATATATACATATACATATACATATACATATATATATAACATACTAATAGATATTAATCTAACTTCCTCATTTTTTTGTAAATTATTTATTGTTAATTATAGATATCCTCAATCTTGTTATACTACTACATTAGACTTGAAAATGTCTTTTCTAAAAAACAAATGAGCTCCAAACCCCACTATATATATATAACATACTAATAGATATTAATCTAACTTCCTCATTTTTTTGTAAATTATTTATTTTTAATGATAAATATCCTCAATCTAGCTATACTACTACATTAGACTTGAAAATGTCTTTTCTAAATAAAAAATGAGCTTCAAACCCCACTATATATGTAATATATCTCAAATTTAAAAAATACTTCTATATGATGATCAAATGGATGTCAATTTAAGATCATCTATTAATTTTTATGCACCCACGAATATTGCACTAGCCCACCACCATGCCCCCTCCCCTTATTACCATTGTAAAATTCATATTAACAAAATTATTATTAATAAAAAAAAATTTGGATAACATTTAATCCATTGACCCATATTCAGGTCTATGTGGTAGTAAGAATAGCGACTCATACATTTTTGGTTTTGCATGTTGGATCTAATTTTAAGTAAAAACTAGATAATTTTTACAAGGAAATAGTCTCATAGATGTTATGTTAACCAAAAACGTGGATTTATTTATAATTAGAAATATCCTTGTAATATATTATGGAAACACTCATAGGATTTATATTTTAAACCAAATGACTACATCAAAAGTAACGATAAAAAAAATTCAATATCTTAGGAAATGTAGTTTGGAGCTCTTTTTATTTTCCTCGAAAGATGTTTATCCCAATAGATTGATGCACCCATTTAAATACCATCCATCAAAAATCAATTGAATTTTTTCAAAGAAAGTGATGTATTTTATTTTTTTTAATATAAAACCCTTAATGGGGAAAACTATAAGAAAAATTAAAAATATCAACCTTGAAATAGATATCTATCAACATTTTTAGACTTATATTAAAATTAATATATTTATACTAGTTATATAATGGCATCCATGAGTTATTAACAATTAATATTTGATATTAAATTTAATGTTCATTCAGAAGTTTTTTTATTGTTTAGAGAAGTTTATTGAAAAATAATAATATGTTGACTGTATAGTGGAGTACAAAGCCCCTTTTTCCAAATATATCTTTCAAGCTTGAAATAGTGGTACAGCTATATTATAAGCATACACCATCAATTAGTATAAAAAATATGGATAAACTACTAGATTTATTAAGCAACATGATATGTAAAACCAGTTATCCCATCAAATAACCTAATACATTTGAAACTTAAACTAAAATTTATTATTTTAATTAAAAAATAAAAATTATGAGTTTTTCATATTAAATAGAAAATGCTCAAACAACCCTTCTTATTTAAATATACCCAAAAACATTTATGGAAGCATATAAACTTCCTAGGAATGTATGGCTATATATTTTAAACATTTGAAATGTTATAATTTTAACTTATTTATTATAATAAAAGATAGAATAAGTTGAATTTAATAACTTGGGGTATTACATACTAAACTTGACTTAAAATTTAATATACAAGGATAATCAAATATTATTTGAGTATGACATTTTTAGCTTTCCATTATTATCATAGTTTTTAATTAAGTTATATTAATTAGTGTAATTAATTGTCTAATTTACATATGATATTATATATTAAAAAAAAGTTACATTTATTTTCAATATAAAAGTGAAAATAAAGAATGAAAATTCTTTTGAAATATATTTTCCTATTTAAAACATTATTAACATGCAAATATACCTTTTTCACTTTATTTTATGTATGATAAAATTGAAATAAAAAAAAGTTGCATGTAAATTAAATTTAGATTAAACTAATTTATACTATTTCCTATAACAACCTTTTTCCTATAACACATCAAAACAAATACCAAGAAATAAGTATGATGAAATTAATTTATATAAAGTTTGCATTGCATTTGTTCTAATTTAAATATACTTTGATTTGAAATTAGATGCCTAATAGACTCACAATTTGTAATTAGTTTTTATTAAATGAAAAAATATAACATAATGAATGTTAATAGTCTAAAGAAAATAATGTGCAAGAACAAAAATATAGAGTGAAACCTTTGAATTATTGCTTGGAAAAAATGGTTGTAAATGATTTATTCTAACTAGGTTAATTTTGAATGAGATATGTGAGTCTGAATAAGATTCCCAACACAAAAGACATAAATATCAATGAATGTGTGTTTTCTTTCTAACTTTTACAGAAAGAATGTGTGATTCCTAGATTTGGCCTCGCAAGAAGTAGACTACTATTGCTTTCTCTACTATGGAAGTGGAGTATAAGTGGAGTATAATGGATTTTTCATTGATGTTGAGTATAGTCATTGATGTTAGGTTTTCATTGATGCTAAAGAGAGAATGATTCATAGTGCATTAATGAAAAAGTAATTATATTGCTATTTTGGATAGTGTTTGACTTAGTGAGGCAATTGATGGATGATATTGATGGTATGGAAATGTTTTATAGACCCTATTGGTGTTTATAGTGCTTATGGAAGTGAACATAATTCATCAAAATAGTCATATGAATGTCTAAGCTCAAGTAGTCATCTTGACAAATAAAGCTGAGTGAGTAGATTGATGATGTCATATTTCACACATGTGAATGTTTCAGGATTATTTTTATATATGTATGGATTACCCTATGTTATGGGATCATATGGTTCAAATTTTAGATTATGAAGTTGAGTGTAGCAAAAAAATTTATGGTGCAAAGTTGGCCTCTGAGGCAAAATTCACTAAGTTCCCATACTTGGCCAAATTTGCATTATCAAAGATCTATAGCCAACATTTAATTAGATCATAGACCTAATGGTGAACATTTAATTTGAATATATAATGATCCAATATCATGTTTCAAAGTTAAAAATTAAATATTTCATATGCTAGTGACATGTGTCACAATCATAGAGTTTGAGCCACATATTTAACAGTGAGTGTAAAACCTACCAGATAGAGATCAATGATGAGTGCATGATCATGCAAATCATGATCCAATAGAGTTTATTGAGTCAAATATTAAATATTTCATGAAATTATTCCAAGTTTCATAATTTCATTGGAATCAAATAGTCAATGTACCTAGAAGGCATGCGGGGTTGCCAAGTGGTCGAAGTTCATTGGAAAACTGACTGCAAGGTACGTAGAGAGAATGAAGAGATACCAAGAAGCAAAATCACATAAGTGAGTATCTAAGATAAATGGTGAATATTTTATAATAAATATTGGACTAATTCCAAAGATATTTATGGTTGTGTTTGTTTAAAGTTGTTAGGGAGCATGAGATGAGGTCAAAGTGTTGATGTTTAACATTTACACAGTGACCATTAGAAATTAAATATTCAAATTTGTGATTTGATCCAAGAAAAATTTCATGGTGGTGTAAAATTCAAATTTTTATATTAATTTAATCCACATCCATATAATCTATTTATAAGGTTTTAATGTTCGTATAGTCAAAGTTATTAAGCTCCAAAGTTTACTATGTGTTTGACCATGTTCTACAAAGTAACCCAATAAGGATAATTGAGTTATACTTGATAGTATTTAGATGTCTCAAGATAATTTAACTACTTAATAGTGTTATAAACTCCATGAGGATAATTTTTTGTGTATCTTTTAGGCTTAAACTATCCATATTTAGTATGAATATATTGATAGATTGAGTGACCATGTTTCAAGAGTGAGTTAAAGGTGTTCTGAGTAGAGTTAAGAAATAAAATGATTTTGGAGATGTTATATAAGTATCTAAGTCTTATGATAAGACATTTTTTTATAGTTTAGATCTGATCAGATACAGTAAGTCAAAATTATATAATTATATTTTGACTATGTGATAAGTCTAAGTGGTCATTTTACGAGAGTTAAATTGAGTGTTTTATACCTATGTTAAAGTGTATAAAGCACATAAAGGTGTATAATATTTCCTTAATGGTTTACCCATTTGATATAATAATATGGTTATGTAAAATATTTGATTAATTAATTCAAAAGTTTATGATTGCATTTTTTGTGTATCAAGGCCTAAAGAGCGATGAGACCTAATTAGTAGGTTTAATTGTTGAGTTAGTGTTCCATGTGGCATGAAACCATGATAAATTTATCAAGGGGATATTAAATATATTTTTTATGTGTTTGAATCATTGGAAAATGATAAAGTTGGTTCAAGTAGTCTCACATGTAATGTGTGAGTATAAAGGCCTAAATATTTTAGGTCTCACCAAGACCTAATGGTGGTTTGAGGCTAATGAGGTATTGATTGACATAATAAATGTGTGTTTATTACACATAATGTGTATGAAGACATATTTCAAAGGTGTTTTAAATATGTAAATCATATTGTCTGAATAATATGGGTTGAAGGAAGAGAGTGGTATAAATATAATGCATTATTGGCCTATTTATTTTTTATAGAGCAGGGGTGGATTCAAGTGAAGGAGAGAACCTTTGAAAGAGAAGGTAAAGATCATTAACGACCAACATAGAGTGAAGAGGATAAGTCATTCATGTTTTATAAAGTTTTTTTATAAGTACACATATGTTATTGGACCTAATGAGCCTAGAAGAGGCAGTTTGAGCAAGTTAGCCCTAGAGGCAACTTGAGAGAGATTGGAAGTGAAGAGTGTAGACAAAGGTGATCATCATCATTTAAAGAGTAGAAATAAGTGTTCAAGGTAATATATTTATGTAACTGAGTGGGTTTTTGGCTAAGGGGTCAGTTCCTCCTTGTAAGGTAAAGCTTGATAAAGGTCTAGTTATTGTGGGTGTTCAGCTAGATAGGGGTAGTAGCTCATTATGGGATTGGTGTCTCACTAAACTAAGGGTTGGGTGTTCCTTGATCAATTGGTGGTGGTATAAATATTGGATCTTATTTTTATAGGATTATAGTCCATCTTATAGGGTTCAATGAGTTTTAACCCCCAAGAGATTTTCCCACATATATGATGTGTTTATGTGATGTATACTCTTATGTATACCTTGGATGTATCTGGTTTCATGTTTATGTTGATTGATTAAGTTGATGTATATCGAATGTTTAAGAGTTGGGAATTAAATTGGATTATCGTTTATCATTGATTCACCTGGCCCCTCTCAGTGATTGTACCTCTAACAATTGGTATCATAGTTAGACCTTCTTTTCAAGTTTCACCACTTGAAGGTGATCCAAGGTACAATATGGCTAAGAAGTTGAGGACAAAAAAATTGGAGTTAAGTTCATTGGTCAATGATTTTCAAGAACTAGCCATATTATTCATGGAATAAAGAGAAAAGGTAAGTATTTTTCAAAGCAAGGTTGAGGGAATATGTGAAATATTCAAAGAATATAAGATGATCATTCTAGATCTTAAGGATCAATTAAGGGTTACAAAGACAAATTTGAGTTTAAAGGAGGAAGAATCCAAACATCTCAAGACCCAGTTATAAGAGAGAAATACCAAGTTGAGTTCAAAGCAAGGTGATCATAATGAGTTGAAGTCCAATCTTAATTCTATAAAGATTATTGGAGGGTAACCATGTCGACTGAATGATGAGATGGCTAAAAAAGCTAAGAGGGATAAGGAGACTATCCAAGTTCTTAGAATTTAGTTAGAGGATGCAAGTTCAAGTAAGAAATTTAAATAAGATGAGAGAATTCAATTGAAAACAAAGCTAGATTCATTGAAGGATGAACATGAGCAATTTATTGTCAAGGTAAACAAGATTGAGAAAGAGCAAGGTCAGCTCAAGACAAGAAGGATGAAAGCACCAATATCAACAAGAAAATATCCATCAAATACCTAAGTGCTATGAAGTATGAAAAATATTATAATGGTCATTATTATGCCTATCATAGGTTTGGTCACAAGGCAAGAAATTGTAGAAGGAAGAATAGTTGGTCAACTAGAGGTATGGATAATGTAGTCTATTATAATTGTCATGATATGGGGAATATTTCTAGATTCTAACCTAGAATGCATGGGAAAAGACTAACCCAGGTATGAAGACCTAAGACAGTTAAGCTTGAGCATAATGAACCTAAGAGACAAGATGGTATGTTTAATGAGATTCATAATATTCATCAAGCAAAAGGTATGAATGATGTAATTTATTTCAGTTGTCATCAAGTTGGTCATATTGCAAGATATTTTATAAGCAAGCTCTCAAGACATAAAAAGGTGCATAGACATCCTTGTGTGCTTAAGAAAGGTCAATTATTCGTATGGAATCCTAAAGAAGTGAAAATAAAGAAAACTAATTTATTTGAGCTGAAAGATCAAGGTGATTTCTTACTAAAGAAAAAGAAGAATCAGATATAAAGAAGGTTCGAGAATTCCAAGATAATGTGTCATCTATCCAGATAGAAAAGGAGAATCAAAAGTCAATTCAAGTCAATCTCAAGGAAAAGACCAAAGTGATAATTGAGGCTAGTTATGAGGTATGTATGGATCCAAGTGAATATCTTGCTATTATTTATCAAGTTTCATGTAAAGAACATCAGTTGTCAATGCCTAGTGATGAGGTTATTTCTTTGGATGAAAGGGCATGTCATGAATATTTATTGTCTCCATGTATTATCAATTCATTCTTAGAATAAAAGGATAATTTTATAGTGGATGATCAAGTTAATTATCTTAAGCTTAACAAAAAGAATAAATACTAGTATTATATGACCAAAGAGGAAAAGGAATATGAAGAGTTGTAAGCAACTCCTGGTTTCACATTATTCTAGGACATTATGGGTTAGGGTGTCTCTATCTAGGCTTCAAGGAGACACTTGACAATAAAAGCATGGTGGATACTTGTTGAGATTTTATTGATGTTATAGGATAAGAAAGGTCATAAGAAGATGTGTTAGTTTAATGTGGAAGACATGATAAGATATTTTTAGAAATAATGATCATAAATTAAAAATTTTGATCAAAATATGAAGGATGGTCTAGTAGGTCAAATGGTGAAGAATAAATATGTTGGTTCTGAAGGTTTTTAGGTAGATAATGAAGGTTTCCAAGTGTCTAATCAAGGATGGTGGTTTATCAAGATATTATATTATATAATGTGCTTGAGATGTGTTTTTTTGGGGTCCTAAAGGTAAGATCTTGTCAATTACTTAAATTGATTGATAAAATAATGAAGACTAAAGACAAGGTTGATGTGGAGTATGAGGAGAATATGTTTTCATATCTTTGACATCATGAAGAAGGTCTCAGAGTTATGTAGATTTCAAGTTGGGTATGCATGGAGTAAGGGGAAGGTAACTTAGTTAGCATGAGTGTCTTGAAGAAGTTGTGCATAATGTGAGGGGAAGCATATGTGAAGATGCTTCAATCATGATAAAAGTGTGAATATGTATATTATAGTTGTGCATTCAAGAAGATTGATATGATGAATTTATCAAACCTAGTCATGTGTTCTGAAAAGGTATTGAATTTTCATGCATGAGTAAAGAGATCTTGTGATTTCTATAGGTAGACAAGACCAAGGATTAGAAAATCCCAAGTTCAAATTGGTGTATATCAAAAAATAGTTGACATAAGATGGAGCATGACGTTAGGGGGAGATTTCTAAGATCTATGACCAATTTATCAGGTCCAAGGATTAGAAAAGTCCAAATTCATATTGGTGCATGTCACAGGGGGGAGCAATTGATTCATAAGCTTGAAAGCATGTAAGTATCCTAAGCATCTCAAATACTATTTGAATGCAAAAATGATATTGAGGAATTACTATTGGAATTTTGAGGAAGACACGCAATTAATGTCAAAGGGGGAGAAAGATCAAAATGAAGGAGTTTAAATGAATTCATTATTCAAATAAAGTCATTATGAGGGTTTTTTGCCATCAATGACAAAAGGGAAGATTGTTGAGCATTATCATTGATGTTAGATTCTCATTAATATCAAAGAGAGCATAATTCATAGTGAATTAATGAAAAAACAATCATATTGATGTTTTGGATAGTGTTTGACTTAGTGACACAATTGATAGATGATATTGATGGTATGGACATGTTATAGAGACCTTATGTGATGTTATGAGTTCTTAGAGTGGTTATGGAAGTGAAAGAATTCATCAAAATAGTATATGAATGTCTAATCTCAATTATTCATCTTGATAGATAATAATGAGTGAGAATATTCATGACATCATATTTCACATGTGTGAAGGTTTAAAGATTAGTTTGATACATTGATGGATTCCCCTATGTGAGGATATCATATGATTCAAATTTTAGGTCATGAGGTTGAGCATAGCAAAAGTTATTAAGGTGAAATTTTGGCCTCTCAGGAATAATTTTCTAAGCTCCCATACTTGGCCAAATTTTCATTATCAAAGATCTACGATCAGCATTTAATCAGATCACAAATCTAACGGTGAGTGTTTAATCTGATCAGATATGGGAAAACTAGTATATAGTTTTTGAGCTATATATTTTGATCCAAGATGAATTTCATGGTGGTGTAAAAATAAAAGTTGTATAGGGATTCAAGGAACATCCATAGAATCTAGTAATAAGGTTTGAATGTTTGTATATTCAAAGTTATTAATCTCTAAAGTTTACTGTATGTTTGACCATGTTCTACAAAGTGACCTGAGAAGGATAATGAGTTGTTATTGATAGTATTTTGATGTTTTAAGATGAGATAAATATTAAATATTATTCTAGACTCCATGAGGACCATATGTGTTGATTTTATAGGTTTGAACAATCCATCTTTAGTATGAAACATTACTTAGAAGTTGACTATGTTTTTTGAATGCACTAGCAGATTGAGTGCCCATGTTGTAGGAGTGAGTTGAAGGTGTTCTCAGTAGAATTAAGGAAGAAAATGAGTTTTTATATGTTTTATAAGACTTTAAGGCTTATGATAATTCATTGGTTGTCATATTTTTCCTCTAATCATATATGGTGAGTCAAAATAGTATAATTATATTTTGACTATGTGTGATAAGTCTAAGTGGTCATTTTAAGAGAGTTAAATTGAGTGATTTGTGCATGTGTTAAAGTGTCTAGAGAATATAAAGGTGTATAAGAGGTCCTGAAGGGTTCACCCATGTGATCTAATCATATGTCTATGTGAAATATTTGATTAGTTTCTTTAGAAGTTTGTGACTATGTTTTTTATGTATGAAGGCCTAAAGAGTGAGGAGACCTAATTAGTAGGTTCAAGTGTTGAGTTAGTGTTCCAAGTGGCATGGACCCATGAGAAATTTAGAAAGGGGATATTAAAGATAGGTTTTATGTTTTAAAATAATTGATAAAGTATGAAGGTGGTTCAAGCAGTCTCACATGTAACTTCTGAGTATGAAGGCCTAATTATTTTAGGTCTCACCAAGACCAAATGGTGGTTTGGGGCTAATGAGGAAATGACCACCTAAGGAATGTGTGGTTCTTAAATGTAATATGTATGAATGCCTATTTCAAATATGTAAATAATCTTGTCTAACCAAGATGGGTTAAAGGAAGAGAGTGGTGTAAATACAAGGCATTGTTGACCTATTTGTTTTTATTGAGAGAAACTTTGAAGGAGAAGGTATAGGTCATTGATGACCAATATAGAGTGAAAAGGATCAGTCATGCCTATTTAATCAAGTTTATTCAGAAGGTCACATTGGTCATTGGACCTAATGATCCTAGAAAAGGCAATTTAAGTAAGTTAGCCCTAAATGCAGCTTGAGAGAGATTGGAGGTGAAGAGTGCAGACAAAGGTGATCATAATAAGTTGAAGAGTATAAATAAGTGTTTAAGGTGATTTGTTTAGTTAGCTAAGTAGGTTATTGGTTGCCTAAGGGGTTGGTTCCTCTTTGTAAGGTAAATCTTGCTAAAGGTCTAGTTGTTGTGGGTGGTCATCTAGACAGCGGTAGTAGCTCCTTATGGGATTGGTGTCTCACTAAACTAAGGGATGGGTGTTCCTTGATCAATTGGTTTTGGTCTAAATGTTAGATCTTGATTTTATAAGACTGTAGTCCATCTTGTATAGTTCAGTGGGTTTTATCCCCCAAGAGGCTTTCTCACATATATGATGTGTTCACGTGATGTATCCTCTTATGTATGCTTTGGATGTATGTGTTTTCATATTTATGTTGCTTGATTAATTTGATGTAAGCTAAATATTTAAGAGTTGGTAATTCAATTAGATTATCTTGCATCACTAATTCACCCCCCTCTAAGTGACTGTACCTTTAACAATTGATAGCCTTGAGTCATTTTTATTGTATGCTTGATTTTATAATTTTGATTTACACAGACCTAACTATAGATGTTTAAAACTATATGTATATATTAAACTAGTCTTGTATACTTTAAAAACATATCTCAAGTATCTACCCTTTAGTTTGACCTTCCTTGCATCCAAAAGGTTCACATTCACCACTTCATTGGGTCTAAATACATATTTCTTAGTCCAACCTTAATTACTTTGATTATATAGATCACTTGTAATCATAGAAAGCCTAAAATATGATATATATCCTTCAGTGTTGGCTATAAAACCTTAAAAACTTTCATCCATCTTAGGTAGTTACATTTAGGACAGATAGTAGAATTGACATTATTGTGTTTACTTAAATGCAAGTGTTTTTATCCTATAAACACTTGAATTTTAAAATATTTTGATGTATGTAGGTCAGCCTAAAAAATGTCACTAACCCTTCCATAAGGATTATTTCAAAAGATATAATAGAAATACAAGTCAAATCCTACTCATTATTCATCTATCAATGCATAAAGCAATCATCTCTGAAACTTAAACATACTACTAAATTTCAAAGTGCACAACTAAGTTATTATGTCTTCATATTTATTTAAATATAAATCATAGGAATAGTCATATATAGGTATGAAGAACCCAAATAATATCCCATGATCCATATTTTTCAAATTACAAGATAGATCATTACATGCACTCACATATATAATTCTAAACTATTGTTCACACACATACCAACACATATGGGATAACTACATAAGTCTGAGGCCATCCTTGGAGTATTGGTTATGTAGGCAATGTTCATTGGTATAGGGGTCCTTGAGGTTAACTTGATACCATGAACCCCCTAACCCATTTTCTAGTAAGTTGACCTAACCTAAGGTGAAGAGCTAGGGTTTGAGCTATAAATAGTGATACAAAGCATGTGTACAAGATTCAAATACATTAGACAAAAGGTAGTAGAAAACATAGAAAGACCCAACTGATCACATCTTGATACAATAAACATTTTGTATTGGAAAATTATGTCAGCATTCACATAGTAGCATCCACATAAGTGTCCATAGGTCAATGTGAGAGTCTAGGCACCTAGAAAAGAATATTTCCATAATATGAAGAGTGGATCCTAAGCATAAAATATATTGTCTCCATTTACGTACATCTCAGATATGTTTATGCATCATTACATATGATAATAATTATTTATTTTTTGTGATTACACAATCAAAATATTGTTTAGTATTATACTTTTTATATTTAATATTTTTTATAATTAAAAACTAAAATTAAATATCATACAAGAAATTATTTAATTGGTCTACTTTTAGAAATATTTGTACCTAATTTTGAGTATCATATTCCTCCTAACTCTTTATACCAAAAAGGTTTAAACATTTTGTGAACCTGACCTCTGAGTCTTCCTATAGAATTCCTATCTTGCTCTAAGGTTTTCATCCTTCTAGGGTTTCTATTTGATACATTCTTATTATGTAAAATTTCATTAAGTTTTATTAAGGTTTTCAACATTCTAGGGTTTTAAATTGTAGTAATTATTTAGTTATGATATTTTCTATCAAGTTGGATTATTTGCTTGCATTTTTATGTTTTTCCTTTCCTATTCTCATCTTAGTTTTTGAAATATTTAAAATGGATAAAAAGGAACCTATTCCTCCTCCTGACCTTGAGAAAGGTGATAGTTACTTTCCCTCTAACTAGGTCCATGTTATTACTAATCCAAGGGGTAAGGTGGTCCATCCTATTGTACCTATCTATCATCAAACCACTCCACCTCCCACATGCCCTCTAAATTGTGTGTGTGTGTGTGTGTGTGTGTGTGTGTGTGTGTGTGTGTGTGTGTGTGTGTGTGTGTGTGTGTGTGTGTGTGTGTGTGTGTGTGTGTGTGTGTGTGTGTGTGTGTGTGTGTGTGCATATTAAATATAAATCACCTAGCGTTTATTATTATAAAGCCCTAAAATATCAAATCATCCTTATGATCAAGTTAATATAATATTTTCAAAATAAATTTAGTTTAAAGATCACATTATTGGAAAATCAAATTACATACCTATAAAATCAAAAATATACTAGTGTTAATCATATGTGTGCATCTTCATCTAGAAATATTGTGCCTAACAAGGTTTCATATAAAAATAAGAAGCTAAAATATAATTCATCTACAATTTTGTGATAAATATTTCAAATTGAGAAATATTTGAGGTGCATATGCACCAAATTATAATTACACTTTCAGATTATACACACATTTATGCACTAACCTTATTAAGATGCAATGTCTAGGCCTTTATCTATTTATAACAGTTGGTTATTTTTTATTAGTGTGATAAATATTTTATGCCCTTGATGTACTTGGCACTATGATTTCTATTATTGGGGCTTGGTGTGGTTATACCATTTGACTTGAGTGATATTGGCTAAATTGGCTAGATTGGTTATACTTGAGTTATGTGATTGAGATAATGTCCTCATATTGGCCTTGGCACAATTCATCATTATGCTATATTTTGGGCATGATCACCCTATAATTCCCCTCTTCATATCTCCAAGGTTCACTTTTGAATCTCTCTCCAATGGTGCATCTGGGAAGCATCTCTACCAATAAAAACTACCAAGGGGCAACATGATTGCATCGACACATAGGTGTACCCCTTCATTCCTATCTTTCTTTAAATTTTATTCAAATTTTTAAATTTGTGTTATATGCACTAATTAAAAGGTAAGGGAAAGAAGGCAAGCGTCCAGGTCTAAAATGAGATCAATGTGATGTTCATTGAACCAAGTGACTCTGCCATAGTTATACCACTATAGATCAAAATTCAATAAAGTTATACCTATAAGAACATACAATGGGGAGGGTTTAAAGAAACCAAGAGTATGTCTTGAATGAAAATTACTACTAATAATGAGTACTAGAGGTTTATTTTCAAAAGCACATAAACACCATATGCTAATTTACAACAGGGCACACAAATTATCAGTATTACTAAAATAGAAATGAAATAACTCACATAGAGATTATAATAACTAATAACATCATAATTGTGACATACATAAAGTGATAAATTTTTAATCTAATTAACCTGACATTGTTGATCATTTAAACATGAAGATGAAAGAAAATCAAACACAAAAGATACCTTTTGTAGAAAATAGAGATTGTATTCATTCTACGAGTAAAAATTTTCTACAATAATCGATCTGGGTTTCTATTATAGTCTAAAGTGAATAAGGAAATATAGGTGAAATCCTTGTAATAATCTAACAACACTTTTTAGAAATTTTGGTTCGACCTGTAAAACATAATATGGCTCTTCCATAAATAGATAAGGATTGGGGATCACCTCCAAAAAGCATGAGGATCCCATCCTGGGCCATGATGGAAACTCATTATAGTTATAACCATATTTAAAAATTTGAACCAAAATAAATCCCTACAAACTTGTAATAGATATGTAGGGGATAACTAGTTAACATGCAAAGGTGAATATGATGGGTGAACTCCTAATTATTTTGACTAGGTGCTCCTAGCATCTAACTGTTGATGATTTGAAATTACACTTGTTCTAACACCAACAATGGGAAGTTTCAAGATGTGGGACTTGCGACTTGAAACAACCTCCAGATTTTTGAGAAGTTGGTTCTTTATATCAAGTGTATGCTAGGAAAAGGGATAGGAATTTTAATAAAAACATAAATGCAAGAAAGAAAATCTAACTATGGCAATGTGCCTGAATGTAATTTGACCTTAATCCTGAGCACAATGAGACTATATGTAAGATTCATTTACATTTAAGAGCAAATAAGTGCATGATCAATGTAAAAGATGGAAACAATAGAAACATAGGCTCACAGCATAGACTACTTTTGCAGTGATATAGAAAATGTCAACAAAGGCACAGTGTTCAATCTTCTTATTTGAATTTTCTAGTCACATAAGAGGCACAAAAACATGCACAGTTATATAAACTTTTAAACTCAAGAAAATGAGACAAAGGCAAATGACATTTCCAATCACAGCTCTAGAAAGTCTAAACTCTTGACAACACAGCCTATACTACTTTTGCAATGACACATAAAATATCAACAAAGGCATAAGATTCAATCTTCTCATTAATTCTCCAGTCACATAAGAGGCACAGAAACATGAACAGTTACATAAACATTCCAATTTAAGAAGATAGAATAAAAGCAAATGATATTCCTAGTCACAGCTCTAGAAAGTCTAAACTCTTTGTAATAATTCTTTCCAAAAATTCTCTTTGGTATCTCTTTCCCCTTTTCTAGTGATCTCTGCACCCTTATTTATAGCCTTGGATTCACTCTGAATTGTCTACTTGATCCTAATCTAACAGCCCAACTGAAATCTAACCAAACTGGAAGTGTCTAATAGAAGATATTTTATAGATTTTGAAATACTTTGTCTTTTGGCAGTTCATTGGCTAAAATAGATTGCAGGACCCTCCCTTCTCTTAAACGCTAGGTAACACTTAGCCAATTTCTTGAAAACCTTCTTATTACTTTAGGAGACATTAGAGGATGACACTTGGCAGGTTCCACAACACCTATCGAAGACACGTGGCACTTTCCACGTAACTTATACTCTTTTTGTATCTTTGCTTATGAGCGTTCCACCTTTGACACCTGTCGCAATCCGCTTCCTCAAAACTTCAATAGTTTAAAAGAAAATAAGACTCATAGCATTTCTTACCCAAGTCACTTTTAAAAGGAGCACAAGGACAGGTGGCAAACTCCACTACTTCATCAAAAGACATGTGGCAATCTCCACTTTACTCATTTGGGGTTACGTGGTGGTCTCCACTTCTTTTAGGTACCTTTTTAGAAATCTATGGAAGATGACACATGGTGGTCTTCATTTTACTCTATTTATACCATAGAAACAAATGGGTCTCATTTCATATTTACATGGACAGCGACACCTGGTGGCTTCCACTTGCCTCAAAAACAACACTTAAGACCCACCACGATCTTTGCTATATCAGTGAAGCAAAAATGAAGATGATTCAAATCCCAACACATGGTGGCTTTTGCTCTCTTTTTCTGGGGTACATGGCATATTTTTTCACTTTTAGAAAAGCAAAATTGAGACCTTCCACAATTACCACTTGGCACTTTCTGCCTGATCCTAATACTTAGCTTGTTAAAACCTTTCACTAAAAAGAGATGAAACGTGGGTGATGATATGAAAATGCAGATGCTGACACTTGGCGCATTCCACTAAGTCATTATGAGATACGTGTCATATTCTGACCAACTCATAAAAAATATGAAAGGTGCCTCAAATAATGACACTTGGCAGTTTTCGCTTGAGAAAGGATGCCTCTGACGATGACACTTGGCAGCTTTCGCTTGATTTTGATACTTAGACAAAAATGAAACAAAAGGAAAATAAAGCCCATGCTCTATTTCAAAACTTCACCATCTCAAAACAAAGTATGTGAGAACAAAATTTTGTGGTGTGCAACTAAAAAATAGAATGAAACGTTGAGTAAATCTTTACTCTACAGTTATTGGCAACCCCAAGGACTTTTGAGCCTACTCAAAAAGAAAACACAACTCCCACGAGATCAAATTTTCAAAATCATAGCTTCAACAATGTTGTTTGGTAGGCAGAACACTCATCATTAGATAACCCTTGCTTATTCTACAATTCATTGAAGGCTAAATCAAGGTTAATAATATCCTTGTGTGAAAAAATTTGCAAAATTTGAACCGTAGCCTTCAATTTGAATTCAAACTGGGAAATAGAAACCAAGACAACTTCTACTTCAAGGACTGATGAATCATCCCTTAGGTTGTAAAAAACTATCTGATCATTCTGTTTGGCCAATAGCAAAGGTTTAATTTCATCTACCATCAGTACAGTGTTGTCATCAGGAAATGGAGAAGGAAGACCTAATTGTACTAGATCTTCAGCATGTTGTTTCATTTCATTGATTCCTTCCTTCATGACATCTAGAAGATCTTTGCAATTTATGGCTATGGAATTTCAACTGAGAACTTCATTTACTTGCTTGGCAGTGACCATTCTGTCATTGATTCCTATTGTTGACAACGTTGCATCTATTTCATCATAAAGCTTTTGTAGTAACATTTTTGAGTCCATTACTCTCTTAGAGACTATAGCCAGAGTGTTTACAACTGAACTCTCAACCTTTTTGCACAAATTATGCATTTATCAAGAAGGTGAGAGAAGGCCTAAGTTGAATAATCTTTGAAGAGACTCTCTTCCACATGGATTCATATAACTCCTTCACCAGACTTAATACTCTGACATTCCTTGGCCTATTGGCCAACTCTAGCATCAATTGTGCTGATCTCTATTACTCTACTTGAAATTGGGCTTGTATGGCCATAGTATTATTCTATTTAGCTAGCAGCCTTTGTTACAATTAGGTAACTTGCAATAGGTGTTCCTCGCATTTTCCTTGTAATGCTACCTTTTCGTGCCTTAGGGTTGTCACCGCATCTTTTACCTGTGTGAGCCCTGCTTTTAAAGAATCATTTTGGGACTAAACTACTTGATGAGTCTGAAGAGAAACAATATCTTGCAACTATTTATTCAGATTCTCTATTTCATTATCTTTTCTATTGATCTCTGAGGTCAAACTATTACAGTTTGCCTTTTCCTTGGCTAGCTCGACTTCCATCTTCTGTAGCCTCCTTGATATCTTCAAGTAGTCTTCAGTAACTACAGAAGTGGATTTAGTTAGCAGCTCAATTTTGTCATGTGGCCTGAAGAGGGACATGTCGATGGCCACTACATTCATCATGTAATCCTCTGACTGCATCTGCTCAATTAGCTTTATTACATTTGGTGACAAATGAGTCACCATCAATTGATGCTAGATGGGGTCAAATTGTGACTATAGATGGGGTGTAGCCAATGCTTTATTTTCCTTGATCTTTTTTTTCTCTCTTTGGGCTTCCCTTGCCTTCCTAGCAGTATCTGCTTGGGTCTAGAAGGTAGAAGGAAAGGTATTGTGCCCACCCACAAAAGGATGTCCCTGTGGTAAACCATACTGAATAGACAATTGTTGGCTATGGGTAATTTGAGGGGAAAGTTTCTTGGGAATAGAAGGGGAGAAATGAGGTAATGTTAAAGCCTAAGGTGGCATAGATGGGGTGAAGTGAGAAATGGGAATGATAGAAGTGGTAGGAGATGTCATCTGGCTAGATGAAATCATCATGCTAATAGGAGAAGAAATATATTGAGAAGGAGAGGGAAGAATAATACTTACCTGAGGAGCAATTACAGTACCCTGTAATTGGCATTGTGGGGTGTCCATCTCTTCTTTTGAATCAAATTGAAATTGCACCCTCTTTCATTTCTTGGGTGTCTCTTTTTCTAGCTACGTTCTTTTTCATTCCACATCTACTTCTTGTGGAGAACTGGGAATGTCTATAAACGCTATTGATGGGGAAGCTAGTGGTGGTGTAGGCACCACATTCTTTTGATTTTCAATGACATTGAGAGATTGGGGCCAAACTAATACAGTTACTATAGCTGCAACTTGCTTTCAGGCATATGACTCTTGGCTAGATTTGGCCCTAGCTTCTTGCTCTTCACTTGGTGTTAGCAAAATACTTGTCTTTGGGCTAGATACAAGGGAGAGATGGAACTCATCCCATAGTTCTTATCATCTCTCATATGTGTCTACGTTCCCAAAAGAATGGGTTGTTTGACAAATTTTTTGCCTATATTTCCAATAGGCCTCTATTTTCTCAGTATCCCAATCTTTATTCTTTAATGTCCTCCTTAAGCCAAAAGTCATTCTAACTTTAGGATCATAATCCCTCTGCTTAACATAGAATGTTTCCCAGGGTTTATTTTGTGGAAGGGGCAAGTCTGTTAACTCAATATAAAATCTAGGAGTGTCTTCCCTAGGATTTTTCTTGGTTTCCCAAAAAGAGCAGCCCTCATGTGAAATTCTGGTTGTGACTCTATTAATTCTTATTTAGGAAGCTATGAAACCATTTGGGTCATAAACCCATTTGTCCTCTATTAAAAGGAAACCTAAAAAGGCTAGCTTTCTGAGCAACACAACTTCAACGTCTCTGGTTTCCAAAACCATGCTAGTTGTCATCCATGGGAGGTCATACATTTTTCTTTTCCTCTTCTCAGATCCAAATTCTTGTCAACTGTGGATACCTACCTGATGAATTCTAGGAATGCTAACCTAAGAGTCAAAATCTTAGGTAGTAATATTAGTTCCTCACAAAAACTATGGACTCTTATAATGGTATGATGGGATCCAAAATAGAAATCATAAGGAATTGGGCAACTAGCCAGAAGATTTGAAACACTTGGGAATAATCTATTCATAACTGGTTTGGGGCTAAGGTGGTAAAAAGTAGGGGTAACAAATAATTCCCAAAATTCATATGGGTCACTAGTCTTTGACAAAATATGTGTCCATGCAAACATAGGAATGGTCCTTTGGAGATCAAAATTTGGGCCATACATATCAAGATACATATGTTGGGCAAAGAGGTTAGAGTTCTGAAAAAGCATGAGGTAGAACAAAAAAGAAGAATACCTGAACACTCCTTTTGATTTGAAATGGCCCAGTTGTTCTACCATTGAGAAAGTAATTTGTTCAAAAAAGTCAAGCCGATACTCCTGGGTTTTGTCAATGGTCTTTAGCTTGAAAAGGATAGACATTTATTCTACATACACTACCATATCATCTTTCATGCCAAAGATGAAAGCCATCATAGATAGTGCGTCTTGACTAGCTTGTGTGAATTGGGCTCTTGGTGTAGGGAGTGTGGGCACCGTAGTGTCATCATCACCCATTTTTAATTTGGATCTCAAGAACCTTGACTAAGTGTTGATGTTTTCCCACATTCTTTGCATTTTAGTAATAGTGGGAAACATAGCTGTATTATCATGATATAGGGCTAACATATCCCTAATAGCCTGCAGTGTGATTTGTACTAAAAATGGACCCTATTGAATGGTGCATGGAACAAATCTGCACATAATTATACCAAGTTGAGACATAGATGCACAGCTGGGACAATGAATTGTGCCAGTTGTGAAGTCCATATCCTCATGGCAAATGTTTCATATTGCCCCACTCTAGCCCTTTATAGACACCTTTTATGTGCCCCTTCTCTAAGAGTTTTGCTACTAACTCTCTGAATAATTGGGTCCATGATGCCATCTGCATAATCTTTTATTTTCACTGGGTCACTTGCTTGACCAACTTCAGGAATCCTGGTCCATGGATAGGTCTTTAATGGCTGTCCAGGAGCTGAAGCATATGACTTGCTCACAATAAACTTGTCAAGGGACTCATACATCCCAACTCCTTGTTGTGAAGATTGTGCCCCCTCCATCTCTATGTCTTTTCTGTGATAATTTGTATGAACTTTTGCAAAATAGAAACACTTTCATAGAATCAAATTTACTAAGCACTGAAAATTCAAGTAGCAAGATATTTTTGTAGATGCAAGAATGTTTGAGAACTTGTAAGCTTTAACTCTTGCTAAGAGGTATTTATTGACCTATCAAGTCTCAAAATGGTATTAAACTCAGATAACCATTAGCATATCCTACTCAATCTTTATGGAATATCGATATAGACATGTTATGCAAGTGGCAGCACAAGGTACCTTGGGGATTTATAAAGATTTGGGAAACATTAAATGTATTGGAGAATTTTGAAAATTTTGAGTTGCTGACTACGTGTTCAAAGAACACTTATTTAAAAAAAAAGTGGGAAAACCAAATGGGAAAACAAAAGCAATACAGAAAGGGGAAACTATCTAACTATAATACATAATATCTTTATCTCCCTCTTGGATCAAAAGAATTTCTAAAATCTCTTTCATGACAAGCTAGCTTATATTACCGGACAAGTGTTTGAATTTGATATAGCTCTGATGACTTGTTTTCTTTATATGCCATCATGTCTAACCTACATTTGGGTGAGTCTGAGTCAAACCTGCTTCCAACATATATAGACTCTTCTTGTTCTTGGAAGCTCATCAAATGCTAGCTCTTGATATTGATATGTCTTATCAAGAAGTTAACAACTATTTGCTCATCAACAGAAGCCTTTTGACATATATCATTTATTGACTTAACTCCTTCTGCTTCAAACTCTAGTTCTATTGCATGATCATCCTCTTTAATGACTTCAAAATCACCAACCTCTTGAAAGGATAATTTTGAAAGAGTGCAATAATTTTGCATATGTAATTGAGTCTCAATGCTATCTTGTTCCTCTGCAAATGGCTCACAGCTTCCCTAAAAAAAGTATAACCTGATCCAATGATTTCAAACAAATTGTTTAAATCATGATCAAGGAAATGTCCATGCTCTTCCTCATCATCTTAAAAAGTAAGAAGAAAGTCAGAAATTATTTCTTCTTCATCAGAGATTAAGGCATACACTTGTGACTTCTCACTCAGAATGTTGAATTCATGTTGAGAGACCCGAGGATTGATAGAAAAGGTATCTTTTAACTTTTCTTCCTCTAGAACATTTGGGATCTTATGATCTTCATCGAGTATAATGTAAGTGCCCAAACCAATAGAATCATAATTTCCATATGGGTCACTTTGTATCATAGCTAATAAATGATCATTTTCTTCTTCTTAATTATATCCAGTCCATTCACCTAGCTCCTCAACAAAAACCCTTTCTTCTTTATTCATCATAACATGGGCTACTTCTAACTTTGCAATTGGTTCATTAGTGATATGATCCTTATATAATGGCTCAGATAATATCTTCATCTTTGAACCATATTTAGTTCTTAGGATAAGGTGAGACCAATCAAGGGGCATATATCCTCCTATCTTGGCTGTAAAGTCTCTTGATAAACATAAGCCAAAAACAAGAGGTATATCTATCACTACTACATCTTGACTTACAATTATATTAGGACAAGCATATAATTGTAATTGGAGTTGTTTAATTCTCCCTATTGTTTGTACTGCTTTGCCATCTAGTTGTAAGACTCCTTTAGTGAGGGGTTCATACTTAATTTCTAAAGCATTAGCTATATGCTTGGGCATTACTATAGTACTAGCCCCTGAATCAATCATTGCATTATGCAGAATTTTCTTAACCACTATCAAAGTTAAATAGAAGGGATCCAGTTTGGATTTGCTTACCTCTGCTGTATTATTCACTAGGGTTGTTGTCTACAAATGAACTGTATCTTTGAGCTTTTCTTTTTCAGCAGGTCCTTCTTTAATAATAGTACCTTTAGGCACTACTTGGCCTTGTAGAGCTTCTTGTAGTAGTGTCTTATATTTAGGAATAGCCAATATATCGCATATTGATACTTGTGCTAGAGTCTTCTTCAATTGATCCACCACATTTATTGGTTCCAGAGTCTGAGTTCTTTGAAAATAAGGATATCTTGTTTTTTCTTGAATTTGTGCAGGAATCCCTTCATTCTACACCAATTGAGGAACTTCTTGTCTGACATCTATGTTTCTTTGTCCTTGAAATGGAGGATTATTCATGACTTGACTATTTATAACCTCAGGCTGTTCTACCATCCTTCTCTTTGATCTGGTGTAATAATCAGATTACACCACTAGTTTTTTGGAGGTAGATGCTTTGTTCAAGAAAATTGATTCTTCATCTTCAACCCATGAGAACAAAGCATGTTCTGGGGCTATTTATTCCTCTTTTTGCAAGGATATCTCTTGCATCTAAGCCACTAGGATTGAATTCTGCATACTGGAAGACTGGTAGGCTTGATTGTCACTAGAACTTGTAAACTGATCATCCATTCTTCTTTGCTCCGCCACCTTTTGTTGTAGATTACCCATAGGACAATCTCTAGGTGTATGAGCATTATTGCAAGGGAAACACCAAGAATTAGTGTTATCCACATAGTTATTTTACCCTAGAACAATCTCCCTATTTGAATTGGGAGGAATAGTCTGCGAGGTTGTGGGGACTGCAACTAATTAGTTTGCTAAATGATGGTTAGTTTGTCTTGGAGGACCCTGGTATTGGTTTGGCTGAGATGAAAATCTATTTCCTTGATAGCCTTGATATGGAGGCTTAGGGAAAGTATTCTTCTATCTTTTTATATTGATCAGCTCATTAGAAAATGTCCTTAGGATATTCTTGATATCATCCAGCTTAGATGAATGAGTGGGGACAATTTCTTTAGTAGATGGTTGAGGATAGGTGTACATAGACACAAATGGGGCTATAGATTTAGGGACTTCTTGAGGTAATGGAAAGGAAATTTTTGGGAACATGGGCATGGGAGGCGTTAGGGGTAACTTTTTAGCATCTATTAAATTCTTCTTGGCTCTAACCGCATAGTCATAAGCCTTTGGCAAATTGTGTCCTCCAAGTGACTGAATCATAACAGATATATCTGAATTCAAAGCCTTAAGATAAAATACTATATCCATACTTGGTACTGGCTTAACTATAACAAGGATTTTTTCCCAAGTCTTTTGAAATCTGGAATTGAAGTCAGTCATGGCTTCTTGTGGTGCCCTTTGAATGGTAATTAATTGTTGTAACAAAGAAGACTTATCACCCTTCTCTTCGAATCTTTCAAAGAAAAGATCTCTGAGCTGATCCCATGTAGATATGGTATTTGGGGTCAAAGACCGATACCATTTTAGAGCTTTCCCTTTAAAAGAAGTTATTAATAATCTTATGGCCACATTTTGCTATGTGACAACATGTATAGCACAGACATCTGATACATCTTGTAGATGTTCATCAGGTGTTTTAAAGTCTTTCCCACTAAATTTGGGTAGAGCTTTTAGGGAATTCACTGGGATAGGGTCCCAAGTGGCTGGTGGCATTGGGAGAATCAAGGGACTACCAGTGTTCCAGCTTGCATAATTTTTTACGGGTATAGGGGTTCCCATATTTGCTCTTGGTATTGGTATAAACTGGTTGACTCTTCTTCTTAGACTAGTTACCAAAGGTGGTAAAAGAATACTTAGATTTGTAGCTGATTGTGATCTAGTTTATGGTCTACAACTATGACTTCTCATAGCTCTCTGGTTCATACGATCTTCAAAGAAACTTCAAGATTGGTCCCACCAGGCGTGCCAAAAACTGTTGATGATTTAAAATTATGCTTGTTCTAACACCAACAATGGGAAGTTTTAAGATGTGGGAGTTGCGACTTGAAACAACCTCTAGATTTTTAAGAAGCTGGTTCTTCTTTATATCAAGTGTATGCTGGGAAAAGGGACAAGAATTTTAACAAAAACATAAATGCAAGAAAGAAAATCTAACTATGGCGATGCACCTAAATGTAATTTGACCTTAATCTTGAGCATAGTGAGACTATATGTAAGATTCATTTACATTTAAGAGCAAACAAGTGCATGATCAATGTAAAAGATGGAAACAATAGAAATAGAGGCTCACAGCATAGACTACTTTTGTAGTGATATAGAAAATCTCAACAAAGACACATGGTTCAATCTTCTTATTTTAATTTTCCATTCACATAAGAGGCACAGAAACATGCATAGTTATATAAACTTTTCAACTCAAAAAAATGAGACAAAGGCAAATGACATTTCCAATCACAGCTCTAAAAAGTCTAAACTCTTGATAACACAACCTAGAATACTTTTGCAATGACACAGAAAATATTAACAAAGGCATAGGATTCAATCTTCTCATTAATTCTCCAGTCACATAAGAGGCATAGAAACACACACAGCTACATATACCTTCCTATTTAAGAAGATAGAACAAAAGCAAATGATATTCCTAGTCACAACTCTAGAAAGTCTAAACTCTTTACAAAAATTCTCTCTAAAAATTCTCTCGGGTATCTCCTTCCCCTTTTCTGGTGATCTCTGCACCCTTATTTATAGCCTTGGATTCACTCTAGATTGTCTATTTGTTCCCAATCTAATGGTCCAACTGAAATCTAACCGAACTGAAAGTGTCTAATAGAAGATATTTTATAGATTCTGAAATGCTTTGTCTTCTGGCAGTTCATTGGCTGAAACAGATTGTAGGATGCTCCCTTCTCTTAAATGCAAGGTAACACTTAGCCAATTTCTTGAAAACCTTCTTATTACTTTAGGAGACACTGGAGGATGACACTTGGCAGGTTCTACAGCACTTATTGAAGACACGCGACACTTTCCATGTAACTTATACTCTTTTTGTATCTTTGCTTATGAGCATTCTGCCTTTGACACCTATCATAATCTGCTTCCTCAAAACTTCAATAGTTTAAAATAAAATAAGACTCATAGCATTTCTTACTTGAGTAAATTTTAAAAGGAGCACAGGGACAGGTGGCAAACTCTACTGCTTCATCAAAGGACACGTGGTAATCTCTGCTTTACTCATATGGGGTTACATGGTGGTCTCTGCTTCTTTTAGCTACCTTTTTAGAAACCTATAGAAGATGACACGTGGCGGTCTCAACTTTACTCTATTTATACCATACAAACAAATAGGTCTCATTTCATATTTACACAGACAATGACACCTAGCGGCTTTCACTTGCCTCAGAAACAACACTTAAGACCCACCACGGTCTTTGCTATATCAGTGAAGTAAAAATGAAGATGATTTGGATCGTGACATGTGGTGGCTTCTGCTCTCTTTTGCTTGGGTATGTGGCATCTTCTGTCACTTTTAGAAAATCAAAATTGAGACCTTTCACGATTGCTACTTGATGCTTTTTGCCTGATCCTAATACTTAACTTGTTAAAACCTTTTTCTGAAAAGAGATGAAATGCAGGTGCTGATATGAAAACATGGATGCTGACACTTGGCACATTCCACTGAGTCTTTATGAGATACGTGGCACATTCTAACCAACTCATAGAAAATATGAAAGGTGCCTCTGATGATGACACTTGGTAGTTTTTGCTTGAGAAAGGATGCCTCAAATGATGACACTTGGCAGCTTTTGCTTGATTTTGACACTTAAACAAAAGGAAAATAGAGCTCGTGCTCTATTTCAAAACTTTGCCATCTCAGAACAAAGTATGCGGGAATAAATTTTGCAGCACGTGACTGAAAAATAATATGAAACATAGAGTAAATATTTACTCTACACTAACATGGCTACCATGAGGTTGAACTCCTTATATAACTTGGCTAAGTTCATTGGAAGCTCCCTAAAAATCACCTTGGCCCAAGCTAATAATCTTTAGGAGATTTAAAAATCTACTTCTATTGAGGCTTAGACTCTAAATACTTAGTTAATGCTCATAAGAGACTGAGTTAATAGGTCTAACAATACCTAGGCTCCTTCTTGGTTTTCTTTAGCCACTTTTTCACTCATAACTTGATCAAATTGACCTAGGTGGACTCCAAATTCCCTTTGGTTGAGTATAGTTCCATCTATATGGAATATCATTTAAATATTGACCTCCTTTAAGTAGGTCCATATATTCTTCTAACCCTCTTCCAAGGGTTATATTGTACTATGGGCCAAGGCTAACCACTCCTCCATTACCATTCTCATGTTCCCAATATAATTTTGGTATAACCCTAAATATAAGGTTGACATCAATTTGAGCTCTAAGAAAAACCCTTTGTTAAATACTACTTGCATATTTCATTACTTCCCATAAATTTTCAAGATCCTCCCCATGTAGGTCTACATCCTCTATATAATTGCATCAGTCTTGATCTAATCCCCCATTACTTTCTGAAAGATTAATAAAATTAGTAAGATGGCATCTTTGACCTACCCAATTAGTCCAACCAATAATGCACTCTTCACTTGGGCCTCAAGAGTCTAGACTTGGCTCTTCATAGCCTAGAGGAACTTTTCAAACATGTCATGGGTAGCTCAAAAGATGGACAGTGGGTCCTTAGCCATCTTCTCCTCTCTAGTATCAATCTTCACCTTGGTGAGGGAAAATAGATTCTGATGGGTTTGCCATATCACCAAGTTTCCCTTCTAGATGAATATTTGAGTAAGCATCCTCTTCATGTTCTTAGAGGCTCTATCAAAACTACATTATAAGTTTGGGTCACCCTAGACAACTATCTATGGCACAAGTGGCCTTGGGACCATTCCTTAGGTTGTAAGGGGTGTAATAACTGTGGATAAAATAGTGGTGAAGGGCAAAGGACAAGGTAGAGGGGAGATGGAGGAAGTGAAAGTAGTGAAAGAGGAATGAAGTAAAGGTAGAGGGGATATGGGAGTGAAAGGAGGTAGAATGAAATGGAGCCCATGAGAACATTTGATATCACCATTATTCTTGAGTAAGGTTCACCTAAGGTAGGATTACCTTGGGAATGGGTCATGAAACAATAGGGATGAGATGGGTTGGTTAAAGATGAGGCCAGTGGAGCCTTGGGTAAGAGAGAAAGGAGGTGAGGAACCAATCATTAGGTTATTTATACTAGGTTTGGAGGGGTCATTGAGACCTATAGAGGAGGTGGATATGGAATTGAAGGCCTTAAGTATGGAGCTAGAGTATGGGTCACCTTCTTTTTCTTCTTTAGCCTCTTTCTCAGGTTAACTCTATGTGTTGTAGTGGATGGTCTGGTCAGGATGATAGCAGCCACAAGTGCTGATGGTTGACCACTTAGAGTCATGTAGGGGAGAATTTAACTAACTAGATTAGGGATTTAAAGGGTCCTTACTATAGGTAGTAGGATTTTAAAGGTTGTGGTCATGCTTGTTATTGAGGGCATACCTAAGGGAGACATTGGGAGGATTCCATACTATGAGATGGGAAGAGCAAAAGGGAATGAGGAAGTGAGGATGCTTAAAAATATCAAGGATAAGGGAGCTTGGGTGAAATATGGAAGGGAAGTAATGGGAAATAAAGGGGGCATATCTAAACTAGTGGACACTAGAATAGGGAGTTGGAATGAGGTGAGAGTAAAGGGTGGATGGGAAATAGGAGGAGATGGAGGAGTGAGCAAGGGAACCTATATGGGTGCCTACTATGTGACTTATTTTAGGCTCACAATCAAGCTAACGAAAGCATAAAATCTTATAAGTTATGGTACTAACAATTGAGTGAGTTGTGCTTGGGATACCTAGTAGCATGTAGTTTAGGCTCAACTCTTTCATGGCCTAGTTATTGGTACCATCTAAAAAGGTGGGGATAAAATTGGATGAGAAATTGGAGGATGTGGATGTGGATCTAGAAGGTGGTGGTAACCCTATAAATTTATATGGGAGATGGTCAAAAATGTTAGATTTGGGTCCTCCATAAACTAACAAGGAGGTGGAGGAGTTGTAGAAGGGCCTGCTTGAGCCTTCTTCCCTTTCTTATTCTTCTTCACTACTATATAAGATAACACTTCCTAGTCATTGATGGTGTTCAAATATATCTCATCATTATCTTCAACTTGATGGTCATAATTAATGTTGAACCAAGTTAAATATTACTCTAAATGGGCTTGAATCACTCCTTTAGCATCCCACTACCAAATCTTGCATTTTTCTAAGACAAAGGAGTCTCACCTAGCTACCATATTTTGTATCAAAGAGTTCTTATAGACATGGCTCCATATGGTGATTGAGAGTTATGGTCATGCCTTCTACTAATGTTATATGAAAAATTCAAAGATGTCATTCACCAGTTGATAGGTGATATCTTATTCTACTGAGTGATCAGGTGTATAATATGTCAAACATAAGGGGTCTTGGAGGAAGCCAAATAATTAGATCATTATGTCATCTTTTTACATCAAGTAGTCCTAGTATTTTTGATAAAGTCCCAAATTAACTTTGAGATTTGGGGCATCAGAGCTTCATTGACCACCTAATACACCACTAGGTAGAATTAATCAGATGTCCTTGACATGCTAGTGGAATTGGTGGACATACAATTTATAGAAGACCATGTGGATGGTTGAACCACGAGGTAGTAAAGGCTAAAGGATTGAATGAGAGTATCCCATAGATTACATCGAGCAAGTAACTCATAATGTATAAGTTTCCCCCATTTCAATCATTTGTAATGGTATGGTCCAACTTGAAGTTGATTAAGTCTCCACTGTCTAGGATGTCTGAATGAAGCAAGATCATGTGAAAAAGGGGCACCCATATCTCATTGACATGTTGGTATTTTGGGTCTTTGAATAGCTAGTTCAATAGGATCATGCCTACTTAGACCTCTTCTCAAAAGGTGTAGACTATGTAGGCATTGGTATTTTCCTTGTTAACCCACTTGGATTTTGGGTCCTTGGTTTTTTCATGAAGGATGTCATAGATAAATTAGGTGTTCATCCAAGCTAACATTATCATTGCATCATATGATAAAGATAAATCTATGAGGGAGTAGTATGAATTGAAGGCATTCTTAGATATTTTGGTAATTTAGAGTTGAGAGGTGGGTGAACACACCCAATAATTAGCAACATCTTACATTAAGATAACCTTATGAAGGATGTCACCTAGTAGGTTAGCATAAGAAAACATCTCTAGTTTAGTCACATCTCTATGAAGTATACATCTTTTATAGGATCGAAGGGCATCCTCATACTCAACCAACTGGTCAGAGGCATTGGAAGAATCCTTAGGGACCTACTCAATTACCTTAAATATTTAATTTTAGTGTTTATATTTATTTAAAATAGAAGCTATTAGAGTAGGATGGAAGGGTAATTTAGGGAGATTTAAGCATCAGAGGCATGGGATATAGGGGTTATATGCTACATTAAAAGTGAGGAGTCTGATATTTTTTCTAAAGTAGCAATAATGAAATTAAAGAACCTCATTATATAGAGTAAAATATGAGCTTCAAATATAGTGCATACTGTTGACAGCATAAAATTGTGTTAGGTCTTAGCCAATCAACAATGGGAAGTTTCAAGCTGTGGGACAATGCCACTTGAAACAACCTCCAGGTTTTAAAGAAGCTAGTCTCTTCTATTTTATGGGTGTTGGGAAAAGGGATAGGAGACTAAACAAAAATGCAAAATGTAGGAATTGAAACCGAACTATGGTGATGCACCTAAGTGTAATCCTAATCCTAACCTAAGCACAATGAGACTATTATGTGATTCTATTACATTTAAGAGCAGACAAGTGCATGATCAATGTAAAAGATTGGGATAACAAAAATAGAGGCTCAAAACTGGGGAGTCTTTAGCTGAGATACAAGAATTGTCAACAACGGCATAGTGTTCAATCTTCTTAATAGAATCCTTTACTCACATAAGAGGTGCAAAAGTCACACACAATTATGTAGAGCTCTAGATCCCAGAAAATGAGACAAAAGTAAATAACATTTCCAATCACAACACTAGGAAATCTACAGCATAGACTAAATTGCAAATGACATGAATAACACCAACGAAGGCATGGAGCTTAAATTTCCTCAATTCATTTGGCCACATAAAGGGCACAGAGACATACACAATTACATCAACCTTAAAACTTCAGGTAATCAAGACAAGCACAAATGATATTATTGGTTAAAATTACAGAAGTCTAAACTATGATAAATTCCCCCCTTTTTTAGATTTTACAATCTTTCATTTATATATGAAGAGAAAGGCCACTTGGCACCCTTTTTATCAGTGACCCATGTGATTTTCAAGCATTGGGATGAGGAAGCCACCTGAAGATAATGCTGTGTTAGCTCCTGTTAGGATTTAGAATTATGAACCACCTTGTTTTCCTGCTCATTAATGCATAATGAAGGAAATAGGTCACGCCGTTCACTATTTATCTCTCTTGATGATCTCATGGCAGAAACTATGTCAACTACTGGAATAACTCCTTAAGTTGACACTTTCCCACACCGCTTAAATCACTTTGTCTCTTTCTATGTTTGGCTACTTCACCTCTTTTGGCTCCTTCTAATGAGGACGCATCCGCTTACTTTAGAGGGCCTTTTGAGAGCCTGGCAGAAACTAACACACGGTCGCTTCCACCTACTCTTTTCACTTAACCTAAAGGATTTTGGAATTATTTTTGAGGTTCCTGTAGAAGGTGACATGTGGCCACTTCCAAAGGGTCATTAGCTACCTTAAAAAACTCTTAAGCCCTATTCTGATGCTCACAGATGCTAATACTTGGCATGTTCCGTATAGCTCTTAGAAACCCATTCAGGCCCACCACAGCCTTTTTTGGAGCCAACAGGGGAAACCCATAGATGTTGACACTTGGCAGCTTCTACTACACTTTGAGAGAGGTGGGTGAGGACATGCGGTGACATCCGCTTTCTTGTGGGGTCTTTTGAGGGTCACGTGGAAGTCGACACGTGGCCTCTTCTGCCTATCCCTTCCCTTTTAGATTCCTTTGCTATGAAATTTGATGTTTGCATGCTTTGGATGCCGCCATGTGGTGGCTTCCACTTCTACCAGTCAGGATATGTGGTAGCTTCCATCACATTTAGAAAAACAACACTGGGACCTTCCACTGCTGCCACTTGACACGTTCTGCTTGACTTTGATACGTAGCCTTTTGGAATTCCTACCACAAAGAGATAAAACCTGAGTGTCGATATGTAACCATAGATGCTGCCACTTGGCACATTCTACTGAGCTGATATGAGACCCATGGCATGTTTCAGCCAACTCATAAGACATAAAGAAGGTGCCTTAGATGATGACACTTGACACTTAGGCAAAATGGACCTTCCTCCTGTGTTGAACCAAAACTCTACCGCTATGTTTGAGGACCAAAATTACAGTGCTCAACCCAAAAGTTAAATATGATGTAGAGTAAATATTACTCTACAGTTACTGGAGACCACCAAGACTTTTGAGCCTGCTAAAAAAGAACCCAACTCCCGCTCTAGTTAACCATGATAAGGCATGATCCACCTAGATCAAATGGAAAAATCTTGAACTCGCTCCTTTCGAGAGATGGTATAATTTGCAAAGCAAGTTGTTTCTCAGTCATAACCTTAGATGAGGCATTTTCCTTATCGACCAACTGTATTAGCATCTTCCCTAATGGGTCATCAACAGTAAACCAGTCATCAATAAAGATAAACTCACCAAGTATTTCTTGATTGTTTTCAAACTGCTTGTCATCTATCACCATCTCAAGTGATACCCCATCTATGCATGCCTTTTGAGTGACCACACCCTTCTTATTGATTGTTGCAAGTTCATCTAGCTCTTCTAAGAGCTTTGGGCATGCAACTCCATCTATATTGTGACCTTGAATAGGTGATTCTTGATCAAGCTTCTCATAAACATGCTCTTTAATAGCCAATATATCTGCACAAAGCTCTTCAATCTCTAGTAGAAGTTCAAGGTACAGCTGCCAATTATCTTCTTGTTCCTCACTTTGATTTATTTGAATTGAATTAGTTATAATTTTATTTAGATCCTTCTTAATAGGAGATACTTGTAACTCATGTAGGACTTTACTTTGTACCAGCCTCTTGAAGTTCTGCTATATTAAGATCAGTCTTCCCACTCTCAACTATGACTAGGTGCTCAATTACAACCTCAAGAGAAGTATCAATGCGAAACTCCTCTTCAGGCACTTTTGAAGCATCCTCTATACATTTTGCAAGAACTTGTCTTGTAACCGCAACTTCTTTCTCAATACTCCAGAGAACAGGGTCCTCTCGAGGAAGGATGATGACGAAAGGGTGATGAAATTTATTTGTTTGAGAGGGAAAATGATGTATGGGAGATTGATCATGATCAAATTTTAGAAACTCAGGGGAAAAGGAATTCTCTAGGGATTTTTGGAGAAGAGGGAAAGATAAATTCTTAAAGACGTCTGTATTTCACTCTTTCCACTCGGCCATTGCCTCATCAAGGCTTGGAACCTGCTTGTCCTCCTGAACAACTTGAGCTTGAGAGATAATTGGTGAGGCAATGATGGGACTAAGGAAGGTCTAGTCTCATAAATAACCACTTGAATAGGCTTTTGGATAGGCTCTTGGATAGACTTTTGAATGGGCTTTTGATTCCAAGTAGGAAGCTTCCTTGGCATACACTAGGCATGGTTAAGAGCTTCATAAGAATAAGAAGTACCGTAGCCTTTTGTAGACAATTCGTTTAACTCAATTATTTGTCTTTCCCAAGCCTCCACCTTTTCTAATGCAAGAATACATAGTCCATTTATCTCTTCTGGATCATTAGACACATTTTAAAATAGACTATTTACTTCCTCATACTAAGAGTCAGAACAAACCTTTCTTGCATATGCCAGTATTCTGAGCTCTATTTCATTCATTTTTTCTTGAAGGCAATACTACTCATATGCAACATCATAACCATATGAGGAAGATGCAATCCAGTCTTGAGACTGATATGGCTCACGAGGAAGGTAAGAGTCATGCTCTTGATAATAAGGATCATGAGAAACTTGATAAGGGTCATCATAGTTTTGAAAGTAGCCTTGAAAAGGTTGATTAGGCTCATAGATATCATGACCAAGCTGGTATGATCCCTCATTGGGCTGATAAGGAAATATACCATAGGAATTCTCTCCATACATAGCCATCAAAATTTATTCACAATAATTCAATAAAAATAGACTTACTTGGAAGCTGTCCTAGATTTATAGAAGCAATTCCTTTGAAAGATTCATCCCACCGAGCGTGCTAGAAACTATTAATGGTGTAAAATTGTGCTAGGTCTTAGCCAATCAACAATGGGAAGTTTCAAGCTATGGGACCATGCGGCTTAAAACAACCTCCAAGTTTTAAAGAAGCTGGTCTCTTCTATTTTATGGGTGTTGGGAAAGGGATAGGAGACTAAATAGAAACACAATATGTAGGAATTGAAACCTAACTATGGCGATGCGCCTGAGTGTAATCCTAATCCTAACCTGAGCATAGTGAGACTATTATGTGATTCTATTACATTTAAGAGTAGACAAGTGCATGATCAATGTAAAAGATTGGGATAACAGAAATAGAGGCTCAAAATTGGGGAGTCTTTTGCTGAGATACAGGAATTGTCAACAAGGGCATAGTGTTCAATCTTCTTAACAGAATCCTTTACTCACATAAGAGGCACATAAGTCACACATAATTATGTAAAGCTCCAGATCCCAAAAAATGAGATAAAATCAAATAACATTTCCAATCACAACACTAGAAAATCTACAGCATAGACTAAATTACAAACGACACGAATAATACCAACCAAGGCATGGAGCTTAAATTTCCTCAATTCATTTGGCCACATAAAGGGCACATAGACATGCGCGATTACATCAACATTACAACTTCAAGAAATCAAGACAAGAGCAAATGATATTATTGGTCAAAAGTACAGAAGTCTAAACTATGAAAAATTTCCCCCTTTTTTAGATTTTACAATCTTCCATTTATATATGAAGAGAAAGGCCACTTTGGCACCCTTTTTATCAATGACCCATGTGATTTTCAAGCATTGGGATGAGGAAGCTACCCAAAGATAATGTTGTGTCAGCTCCTATTAGGATTCAAAATTATGAGCCGCCCTGTTTGCCTACTCATTAATGCATAATGAAGGAAATAGGTCACACCATTCACTGTTTACGTCTCTTGATGATCTCATGGTAGGTACTGTGTCAACTACTAGAATAACTCCTTGAGTCGACACTTTCCTACACCACTTAAATTACTTTGTCTCTTTCTGCATTTGGCTACTTTGCCTCTTTTGGCTCCTTCTACTGAGGACGCATCCGCTTACTTTAGAGGGCCTTTTGAGAGCCAGGTGGAAACTGACACATGGCCACTTCTACCTACTCTTTTCACTTAACCTAGAGGCTTTTGGAATTATTTTTGAGGTTCTTATGGAAGGCGACACGTGGTCACTTCTAAAGGGCTATTAGCTGCCTTAGAAAACTCTTAGGCCCTATTCTAATGCTCATAGATGCTAATACTTGGCATGTTCCGTATAGCTCTTAGCAACCCATTCAGTCCCACCACAGCCTTTTTTGGAGCCAATAGGGGAAACCCACATATATTGACACTTGGCAGCTTCTGTTGCACTTCGAGAGAGGTAGGTGAGGACACGCGGTGACATCCACTTTCTTGTGGGGTCTTTTGAGGGTCATGTAGAAGTCGACACATGGCCTCTTCCACCTATCCCTTCCTTTTTAGATTCCTTTGCTATGTAATTTGATGTTTGCGTGCTTTAGATGCCACCACGTGGTGGCTTTCACTTCTAGCAGTCAGGATATGTGGCAGCTTTCATCACATTTAGAAAAACAACATTGGGACCTTCCTCTGCTGCCACTTGGCGCATTCTGCCTAACTTTGATACTTAGCCTTTCAGAATTCCCACTGCAAAGAGATAAAACCTGAGTACCGATATGTAACCATGGATGCTACCACTTGGCACATTCTACTGAGCCGATATGAGACCCGTGGCATGTTTTAGCCAACTCATAGAACATAAAGAAGGTGCCTTAGATGATGACGCTTGACACTTAGGCAAAACGGACCTTCCTCCTGCGTTGAACCAAAACTCTGCTGCTACGTTTGAGGACCAAAATTGCAGTGCTCAACCCAAAATTTAAATACGATGTAGAGTAAAAATTACTCTACACATACATAAAAAGTGTTTGATAAAAATGTACTATAAATGAAAGTCCATTATATTTAGAAACTTATGACTAGGTAAGAATTAAAGCACACAGAAAGATATGAAATGTAGATGTATTAACATCAAATCAATTCTAATAGATTCAACAATCCATTATACATTAAGAATTCAACAATACATTAATAAGTAGGTATACACAACTACACAATTTTGATAGAAGCTATAAATACTAATTTAAGTCTAATATCATAATTAACCATTAATAGTAAATAAAATTTGTATATAAAAACCAACAACCCTGATGTTTATCAACTGAAATGACTGAGGTCAACAAAATAGTTCACAAAAGTGTAAACAACATTCAAGGTATTTAAAAATTACATTGAAGTAAGACAAAACTTTATTTAGAAGTTAATCATAAACTCTGCTAGTTTATCAACAATGTAATAAAGTCTCAATAAATTAAAATAACTTCTCTAAAAACCAATAAATATTAAATATGACAATATGGTCTTGGAATTTTGGCAAATAATCATCATATAAAATAATAATAATGGGTAAGATGAGCCCAATCATCAATGGCCCATTCCACCCCTACCATTAGTTGAAAGATTGAAAGAATTTCATAGATAAATACTAAATAATATAATGGTATAAAAGAGAATAAATGTAAGATGAGGCAAGTACCACAAAAATGATACATGGTTTACAAATGTGTCACAACTATATTAATAAGAAACCAGTCTTCACAATGGAAGAAAAAACTAATTAAAAGACACAACAAACAACATTAAAATCAAACCAAATCTAGAAAATTCAATAAAAATAAATACAATTTATAAAATGACTTATGGATCTCGGGTTTCAACCCAACGAGGTTCAGCTTAAAAAAACAATGAGGTCATTTTTAGTGGTTTTTTACTTATAAATGCTCAATGGCTAAGTAGTAATGACTCAATACCCTATTGCTAGGGTTTCATAAAAAGAATTAGTCTATAGACAAAGCCATAAAAATATCATTTAAGCTTTATCTTTAAACAAGATAACCACCAACATTTTAATTTATTAAGGAGCCACTACAACATAAATGGAGGTCATGTAAAACCAAGGTTCTGCATGATCCTCATTCTACTCCAAACTATCTCTATTAAATGTAGAATATAGTATAAAAATAAAATAAAAAGGATTAAACTAGGAAGAAAGTATAGTTAATTTTACATCAAGATCAAAACCCTAAAACTATTTTCCTTTGTTCTTTATCTTACCTCTCATTTTGTTTCCTCTTTTTTCTCTACTTCTTTGATCCTCTCTATGTGATTTTTTAGTTTACACAAAAATCCTCAATTTTGTTAATTCTTTATTACCATAATGTGCCATATTTCATAGGGTTTCGTATGATAACAACTCTACCAATATTCTCAATGAAATTAAAAAATCTAAAATAAAAAACTTACAAACAAACAAAACTTTACCATTGGCCTAATCTTGGTCGACATGCTAATCAAAATGATTAAGCTTCAACCTTGATTAAAGTCTAATCAAATAAAACGAAAATAATAACCTTTGTATTGACGTAACATATGTCCAAAAATTTGATTAAAGATTAATTACTTAGATTTAGACTCAAGTTTAAGGTATTATTCACAACCTTCCTTAATGATTTTTAAACACTCACTTTCCAACTCAAGTTTAAGGTATTCTTCACAACCTTCCTTAATTATTTTCAAACACTCACTTTCCAATCAATTCTAGGTATAAGACTAAGCTTAAATCAAATCACATAACCATGATAGTAGTTTTTAAAGCCAATAAAACATACCAAACATAATAAAATAAAAAGGCTATTTGTGATAATCACTTTGAGATGAGAACAATATCTATGACCCGAGTCCTTTTGACTTTCACGTCGATTAGAGATATAAGAGATTCTCAATAAAAATTGAATTATTACTATGCATAATTGGCTACATAAAAATGACAGCTGCTAAAGTAGAAAAATATAGTTTACATACAACATTGGGTAAACACTTTACAAAAAACATACATAAGATGAAAATGGTGGATTTTAAGGGAATTCATAATTGTATTTAGTCTATTTTTACCTGTATACCTTTGCAATATCAATTTGTCAAATTTTTTCATCTTCAGGATTAAATCATCTCTCATTTGTACCTATAATCATGGAAATGACATCAACAATATTTATATCAAGAAGATAATAATTATCACAAATAAAACATCTCTATAATCAATATAAATATAAACTAAAAATCTAAATTATATCCTATACTTATTTTTATTATACCATCATCAAATTCTGCATATATTTATTGAAGTTCAAACTAAAAGGAATGTGATAATGTTTAATTTATATTTTTTAAAATTTCAACTTTAACTGGTAAATGAAGGTTTGGTCATCAACTATTTTACATTTAGTTTGCATCTACCTTTTTATATTTCTAAATAATACATTTGTTTAAAGTGATCATTTTAAATTTAGAAATTGAAATGACACATTCTCTAACTCTATATTTTTATTTTAAAAAATAAAAACTATATAAAAAATTAAATAGCTAATTTTATCTTGAGGTTAGAAGGAATTTACATATGTGAATTTAAATATCCACAAATATTTTCATTATGAATTTAATTAATAAAAGACACCCTTTTTCAAGGACTCACTAGCTCTGTGAGGTTGAGGATCCTTCACCAAATCCTTTAAATTTTATATTATTGAATACTTCTGATGCATATTCATGGGGATAAGTCTCTCATATAATGATAATCTAGTTCATTAATCCAATGGGTCACATTCACATGATGGTTTGATCTCAAGATATCATCTTCAACACAATCCAATCTCTCTCCTTTGGATCTTGGCTTAATAGTTTCCTTGAACATATATACCTAAATATTGTACTCTTGTATCATCTCTTGAAAGAATTATACCTTTATTGAGTCATTCACAAGACTAAATCTACCACATTTCATTCATTCTACTCATGAACTTTCTCTTAACACTCCACTAGCTTTGTATAGACCACTCCCATAGGACTCAAGGGTCACTTATTGATATAGGTTATAAGATCTTGGTATTTTGACATGAGAGGTTAAATTAGCCATATTACATCTACACCAATCTAATACTGACAAGGGACATTGATTTAGAAAATTATAAGGTGAGGATAAATGCTCCTGACTATATTGTTATGGATTTGAAGTTATATAATAGTGGACTTCCTCAAAAAACAACATTCCATGTATCAATTTAATGTACTGACCTTGTTTTTACCTCCACAAAGAATTATGTTCATGAAATGCACAAAGTGTGATCTACTAGTGGTGAAGTGCTTACCCATTTAAGTTATAAATTCATTAATGAATTCTTAGGAATCCCTTCACATGATGAGTTTATAGAGGATTTTTTTGATGCAAGAAGAGTATCTTAGATACCAAATACTGATAAATACCTCTCTCTCATCAACAAGACCTTGTTGAATTCTAGAAGTCAAAGAATCAATAAAATTCCTAAGAATCTCTTCAAATTAGATTTCAAGGAGGCATTATCAGATATGATTACATTATTAAATCGAATTGTGGGAATTCAATCAGCAAATGAGAATTTCACACATGTATTTTTTAGATGATAAGTGCCATTTGCATTGGTAAACATTTTATTTACAGGGCTACTATCATTAGTGAATATACTGATAAACGAGTGTGCAAGCTCAATACCATAAGGTACTTTACCATTACCTAGTATGTGGTATATATTATAGCTTGTAGATAAATATTTTTTGGTTTTACCAAAGAGGGGAGACTTAATTAAATAAACTAGGTTTACAAAATCTACCCTCAACTATCTAAAAAAAAAGCATCAAACACTTTAGGTGCATTCTCTCTTTCTTCATCATGATAGTGTTGGAAGGTGAATTTTTCAAAGAGAATTTCATACAAAAGGGGTACTGAGGTGAACAAATTTTTGAAGTTTACATATATTAAATTTGGTGGATTTAATGGTCACCCCTATTGCTAGCCTCCCCATGTAAGCAAAAAGTTTCTATTCATGGAGCTTTGTAAATAATTGGCAGAAATGCAAAATCTCCTTTCTTCAAAGCACAAGATAGAAGTTCATTTCCCCATTACCATTGACCTCTTTATACACAAAAAATTTCATAGACATAATAAGTGATTGAGAAAGACATGTTTTTCTTCACCATGTACTTAAATGACAAAATATTTTCCATTCCTCCTATGTCAAGTGTTTCACCACACTTTTACTAGGCATCCACCTTGTGATATTAGCAATAAATATGGGGCATCAAGACTTGATTGGGCATCAATGAGCTCAATATTTTAAACATTTTTCAACACAATAGGTCAAGTTGTTAAGGTATGAGTTACCTCATAGTTGTCATGTGCACATATTTTACTACTACCATTTTAGCATTTCTAATTTTAACAAAATAGAAATCAATAACCCTTTATGGAGGAGGGTTGAAAAAGGTAAATTATGGTAAACATAGTAAAATAGAATGATTACAAGTTAGCCTTAAATTTGATTGTGTTAGTTTTTAAATTCAACATGACCTAGGGCTTTGTTTCTAGACCAAAATAAGACGTAAATTTTCTCCATTCTTCCTATCTCAAGTGAAAAAAACACATATCAATTAGGCATCTAATTTATCACATGAGCAACATATCTAGGGCACCAAAATTTTCTTGAACATCAATGAGCTCAATCCTTTGAAGCTTTTTCCACATATAAGGTTAAGTTGAAGTGCTAAGACACTAGTTGCCTTGTAGTTGTCTTGTGCATATATTTTTATACTACCATTTTAGCATTTTCAGCTCCAATGAAAGAGAAATCAACAACCCTTTATGGAAGGGGGAACAAAAATATAAATTATGGTAACCATGGTTAAGGAAAATGATTACATGATATCCCTAATTTTGAGTAGGTAAAGGGAAAAAATGAGGAATAAAGGTCATGAAGAGCACAAACAAGTAACATGACTAAGTAATACAAAGAACAATTATATGAAAAAGACTAGAAAATATGAAGGGTTGATGGAAATAACACAGTTGACAAGAAGAAGTAAGTCAAAACAAATGCATAGGTTATTACGGAAAAATGTGAAGGGAAATAATTTGAAAAATGAGGGAAAGGAACATGAAGGCAAAGGCAGAAGGAAATTCAAAGCCACGATGATTGGGGCACATCAAATAGTAATAGAACAACACAATTCAAAATATTCATAGTTATTGGATAATATTTTTTCCATCTATAGTTGTAGTGTTGAAAGGCATGGATTTTGACTATGGCCAGACTTGGTCTCCTAGAGGTAATCACAGTAAATCTCTGTCTCAGGTTGGAATAAATGTGAATCAGGGCAGGACGGAGTCTTGTAATTTTTATGAAGGATGTCTCTACACATGGCATAATGAATCTAGGGATTATTCCCCTTTGGTATTCCTCCTACTAAAATTTGAGGATATAAAAGATAAATCACATATTGTGTTGAAAGAGAGGTTCAAAAAGGTTGTAAACTATAAATTATAGCCACCAAGTTTTTGTGTGGCTCTGAACCTTACAGTGTTGGTATCAAAGGTGATTTATGGCTTGAAAACCTCACAACCATCCTTCCTCCTAGAGAGCAGGGCAAGCGTGTCTCCAAGGGAAATCTAGATAATGAAATCCAAATGAATTACCCTAATGTTAAGGGAGTTTCCAAGGAGTTTTTGTAATCTCCTCATAAGGGACTGATCGATGGATCTCCTAAGGTTTGTCTTCAAGACTCAGATGTACTTGCCCTAGTCACAAAATAGACCTCTACAAAACCCATTTTTGTCAATAATTTGGGTATTAGGTATTTCATCAATGGAGTTTAATTTATTAATAACCCATCTCACAACATGCCTAAGATCTCAAAGGAATGGCCACCCCTATCATCCCTAAGGAAGGTGGTCAATATGAAAAAAAATAGTGAAAAGGTATATACAAAACTATGAGGAAGTGTAGAACACTATGTTTGTGGATGAACAATTGAGCATTCAAGGTGGCACCCCCATTCTCAATCTTCAGTGTGTTTCATTGACTAAGCCTCTAGTGTTGGGGTTTGAAAATACAATATTTGAGTGGAGAAAGGACACAACCAATGTATCGAAGATAATTGAATAGACTATTAGGGAGCCTCAACATGAAGGACCTTAGGCACCTAATCTTCTAGATCAATCTATTCCTAAACCTTCCCCATATTAGTAGGTTTACTTCTTATTTATTATAGATGATAAGGAATATTTTGAGGGATAACATAAATTGGAAACTAAGGGGTGATTTTGTATTTTATGCACAAGATGCATGATGAAGAAGCTTATAACCAATGGTGTATGCTTATTTAAAAATAAAAAGGGATCTCTTTGAACTCTTACTTAGGGAAATATTTGAAATGTGTTTGCATTTTGTATTATTCAAACATTGTAGCTCATCATGTGTTACAATTCAGAACATGGAACATCATTGGCAGTCTTGCTTATCCAATCATGGCAAGTGGATTTCAACCCTGAAAATCTTGGGTAGGGTCATTACCCACTTTTGTAATGAAATATTTTTTCTTTTTAAATTAGTTTTTAGTTATAGAGAGGAAAAAAATTATAATTCTTAACCATTTATCTCTTGATGGTTTCTTTTACATTACTAATAAAGTGCAAGTGATATCTAATGTAATGCTATAAATAAAATTTTAAGTTGATAAAGTCCATCTAAAATTTAAAATTCTCCCCATCAATAGTATCTTTATCAATTTGATGGACTTGGAACTTATGGTACACACCATTCAAGGAGAAAGTGGTGAATTCCTTCATCGCATTCATGACATCCTTTACCTAGTTGCAACTTTCATCAAGGATTAGTTATGCATTTATATCTAGTGGTGGGTGTATAATTCAATGATAATGAAAATTACCTCGATTGGCCTTAGCTATTTCCCTAACTAGAAGGGATCTAGAGGATGATGCAAAAAAAATGGCATGTGCAAGCCAATCCTTGATATAACAGATTTGCATGTTGGTGGTCACTAAAATGACAAGCCAAATGATCCTCCATTTTTGACATCTTCTATAATAGCATGCTACTCATCAATGATTTATTTTACATCAACAAAAGAGGCTTTGAATCCCCAACCAAGAGCGATGATATCATCCACTAACATTTGTCAATAAGGCAACCTAATAATAAAAAAATTTAGTTTTAGAATTTAAATATAAAAAATTTAGAATAAAAAAAAGATTTTAAAATTAAATAAATATATTTTAGAATTATGATAACACTCTAAATTCACATAATATTTTGATTCTTGATGTAGAACAAAAGGTAGAGTATAAAAATATAAAATTACCTAGTCGCATGAAAAAGAATGTTGTAAAAATACCATAAGTCACTCACTATACTCCTTAGTGTTATGTTTGTCATTGATGCAACATGTGATTTCTATTGATAGTTAGGAACCAAAAACATTGAATGGCATAAACTAACTGAATTACATAATCTAGATCTATTGCTACTAAACTCGATCTAGACATTGGAGGAATGGAAGCGACAACTATTTTTTGGTTTTTCTTCTCCCTTTCCTTTATTTTTCATCAAAGGTATTCGATTGAGAAGTTATATCCATTAAAACCTCAGGTTGTACAACTAAATACTCCATAGTGTCATGTCTAGGCATCCAGGAAAGGTGATATTTTACTCCATCATTCAACAAAGCATATGAGTTTGTACAGCCATCAAGCTGTGACCTTCCATCAAACTACTAAGGCCTTCTACAAGCAACACATGGAAAATGTACATTGGCATTATGTGACAAAAAAATTCATCCTCATATGAATCTATATGAAAACTTAGCAGACATGTCTCATTCACTAGAACCTGGTACCCTTCAACAACCAAGACACTCTTTAAGGATTTGATTGTACTATCTTATTGAAAATAAGCTTATCAACCATCTTCTATGAAACAAGATTATTTATAGAACCACTATAAACAATTAACATTTAGCACTTACCACCAAATCTACAAATGGTTTTGAATAGCTTCTTCCTATGTGTGGGACTATTCTCTCTTTTTTTGGTTTCAATAGCACCCTCTTCATCACGAGAACATATATAATTTTTGGTCCATCAATGTTATGAATAGACATAATACTCTCCTCATCTGCTTGTACAATATGCACATTTGCATCATTCCTCCTACTCCCTTCATTGTATGCATGTGGACATTCAAATAATCTATGTCTAGTTTCTCAAAATTTGAAACATGTACCCATGAATATATTCCCTTACCTTATGCATATGATCCTCTACCTCTTGTGTATTTACCTGTACCTCTTTATGAATTTGTATCATTACACTGAGACATACTAGTTTCTCCTTCTTGTGTAGAGTAACCTCTATTATTGTTTCCTTATTCTTGAGTACATGAAAACTCTCATTTCCCTTCCACTATGCATTGTTATTTGTAAGACAAAATCTCTTTTGTCTTCAGTGCACACTAGTAGGCTTCTTCAACATATCGCAACTAAATCATACCATACTCATCGTGAATAGATATTTTTAACCCATTAAATTACCTTTAGTTACTCTCAAAATCATCTTCAATACAACCTACACTGATGGTAAGTCTATAAAACTCCTCAGTGTAATCTTTTACACTCATCTCCCTTTGTTGAAAATTTTACAAATTATTAAACAATGCTAACTAGTAATCAAAACATAGGATTTTTTTCTTCAAATTCACAAATAGTCTATCCCAAGGCTTGATCTTTTCTTTACAAATATAGATTCTTTCTATCTACAAATGCTTCTAACATAAGGACATGGGGCCCTTCAACTTCATGCATGTAAATTTGACCTTCTTGGGATCTTCCATATTCTCATACTTAAAGTATTATTCTAACTTAATGATCTATTTAACAAGATCTTTAGGACTTAAAATACTTGAATAGCTAGGATGGTCCAACTTCAAATTTCTACTCATCCTTGTGACTATGTGTAGGAATCTAACTTTAGGTTCATCAACTTCTTCTGTGACCTTGTTCTCAAGTGCTTCTTTTACAACTTTAGCATCACTTTAATCATCTACCACACTAATGTCTTGATATTAAACATATTGCATAGCCTCTAGATTAGCTTGCATATCCCTCATCAATCCAACCAAGTATACAAGTCTTAGAACTTTGGTAGTGAATCCTCATCTATGTGCCAATTTCTCAAAATCAGAGAGCAAGCGCTACACCTATCTAACTCTTGCTAGAAGATGTCTTAATTTATTGATACCCACACTCACAAACATAAAAAATAGACTATATGCACTCACATTCAAATAATAAACCTTAATCTAACACCATATGATATAGTCACAATTAGGGATCTCAACAAAAAAATGCCTTAGACCATGCAAGCTTCAAAATTATATAGTGGAAATAATGCAATGAAATGCAACAACAAATAAACTCATTGCTTTGTTAGATTTTAATGGTTGTAAATATAATTTATAAACACAATGAAAACAACACAATAATATCAAATGAGAAGTGTTACAATAGACACTCACATTTCTTAAGAGGTTTAACCTCTATTGTAGATGGCCATATCAACACACAATTTCTAGGGGAGACTATATAATCAAAGATTTAGGCCATAATGAATTAAATAGGTGCCTCCCTCTATTGAAGTAGGTCTTATTTAATTTAATTATTTGTAATTTACTTCCTATTTAGAGGCCTTACCTTGAATAAGGAACAAAACACAATAATATATTGATGATTTCCGATTGCATATAACTATCAAGGCTTGTCTCATTATATATGTCTATTAGTGTAGTAAAAAACCAACACATATAGTTTGAGTTAAAAACACAATATAACAAATATGCAAGTGGAGTGGATTGAAGGAGGACCCACTTCCAAAACTAACACCATTAACATTACAATGCTTAATCATGTGAATATTATGTAGAACGGACTAACTAAAAGCAAACTTTTAAAGCAGTGAAAAAACATTATTAGTATTATAAGAATAACCCAATTCATGATCACAATCATACCCAAATTCTAGCAAGCACACACATACCTTTCAAAATTAAACAACTCACAAATCATGAAATCCCCATAGGCACGTAAAACACTTCCATAAATAGATTAAAATTTAGAATGCTCTTATATTTACACTGAATTACTCTTAGTTTTTAAAACACTAAATAAATATTATGAAAATGACCAGATGATTCCACATCTTACCTAAAATAATTAAAATGAATTAGAAGTAACCAAATTCATTTTTGTTTAAACTAATCCATTTTCAAATCTTTAATACTATACAAAAGGCTCAATTTTTGTTTTCATCTCCTCGATTTAAAATAATTTTTATCTTGCAAGTTAGATACTGTGGCTGTCCAAATCTAAACAATAGTTTACATTGGTTTGGTTTGATGTTTGCATTTGGAAAGATAACTATGGGAACAGGGAATGAATATAAGCCTCCTCCTTTACCCTATTTCATTTATTTAATGCATGATAAACATACAAAGAACCTTCTCTTGAATAAATATATGCAATATTTTGTTTTTGATACTTGGATTTTCAAGAGTAGAAGGGTGCTCCAATTCTAAAGCATTGAAATAATTTAGTGCCAATATATATAAGGATTAAATGCCTCTTGGGTTCTAGATATTTTGCTTTCCCTGCATTCTCAATGAGAGATTTTGAGGATTAGATGATGTGTTATTACTAAGGATCAGTTTATTTTGTTTAAAGGCATGTTAGTCTAGACTTAGTCTCTTAAAAGCTGCATCTACTAAAATAGAACCATTTCTTAGGTCACCAAACCACTCTGCTTGTCTAGAAAGTTTCAGTTTTGTTCTATGATCCTTGCATCAAACTCAAGGATCAACCCTCTATGTCAAATAGATTATTCATGCACTTGAAGGAGATGAGGTGTAGAAGATTTTAAAATTCCACTACATCTCTTAGGAAGGTCTCTATGGCAAATTTTTTTAGAAGGGTCTTGTTATTCATTCCATTCTAAATCACTCATTTTCCTGTCAAAATTGTGTGAACCATTGTTATGTAGAATGTATGTAACCATTATTACTTAGAGTGTATGGAACCATTATTTCTTAGAGTTTTTAAAACCTTATCTACTTTTTAGTGGTGATGGTTTCAAATTTGGGCTCTTATTGAACTCTCATTCTTGGTGGTGGTCCCTAATTCTCTCATACAATGGTGTTCCTTTTGCCATGCTCCGTTGATTCAAAAGTCTCAAATTGATTTAAAAAGGAATTAAGACTAATTTTGACCTCTTTTACAAATGGTCCAAAGATCAGCTCCCCTGACCTATCCTCTGTCAACAATTTTAGATTAACAATAGTGATCTTTTATCAATAACTAAGATATAAAAGATTATTCTAGATGAACATATTCATAAAATTCAAGTTCAATAGCCCTCTAAGTAGTGAAATATTGGAAATGGCCTATGGAGATAACATTCCACAAGTATGAACTCTGAATAGGTTACCTTTTACTCTCTCCTCAACAAATTCAATTTGTTTCTCTAAATTCTCATTAGAATATTAACACGTCTACAAATACCATATCCAAAGTAAGAGGTAAGTGTTGTAAGGTTATTGTTGACGGTGATGGAATAAATAATTTGTTTTCAAATGGAATGGTATTGAAGCTTGGGTTGAAGAGAATTATATATCCCAATCCATACAAGGTTTCTTGGTGGCTTATGGGTGACCATGTGTTAATAAATGAGTAATATATGATTAATTTTCAGATTGGATCTTAAAAAGATGAAGTGTTGTGTGACATAAAACCCATGGATGTGTGTCATGTATTATTTGGAAGACCATGGAAATTCAATAGAAATGCCATATATGATGGTATAGAAAACACTTACACACATTTGAAGGATGGTGAAAGGTTCACTTTGAACCCATTAAAAGAAACAAGAGAAGAGGTGGATAGAAGTTGTAAGGTTTTATTAGTTTTTCAGTAAAAAACTCTTGAAGGAGGAAAATAAGGATAAGGCATGTTTTGATTTCATCCCTAAATCAATGCAATTTTGATCACAAAAGTGGCGAGTGAAATTCCACTTGAAGTGCAAATTTTTTTTTGAATGACTTTTTTGAAATTATTTCCAAATATTTTTTAGTTAGATTTCCACCTATGAGAAGCATAATTATCATATGAATCTAGTTTTTTGAATAAGACATTATATAGGTTAACACCTATGGAGAATGAGTAAGTGAAGAATTAAGTATAGGTGTTGTTGGAGAAGGGATTGTTAAGAAAAATGTTAAGCCCATATGTAGTTCCAATAATATTGGCAACTAAGAAGGATGAAGATTGGAAGATGTGTGTGGACTCGAGCAACTAACAAGATCACTATCATATACAAATGCTCATTGCCAATAATGGCTTATTTTAAGAATTTTTTGAGGGGAGAAAAATAATTAATGAAGATTGATTTGAAGAGTGAATATCACCAAATTCAAATTAGAGAAGGTGATAATTGGAAAACTATAATTAAGAAAAAATAAAGGTTGTATTAGCAGCTTATTATGCTATTCAGACTGTCAAATACACCTAACACATTCATGAGACTTGTGAATGGAATATTGATATCTTACTAGGATAAATTTGTAATTGTGAATTTGGATGACATTTTGATATTCAGTTCTACAAAAAAACATTTGTTGCATTTGAGGTTGGTGTTACAAAGGTTGAGGTAGGAGATGTTGTTGGTCAACTTGAATAAATGTAGCTTCATGAAGGAGGAGATGGTTAATTTATTTCAGATTTGTAATCTCACTTGACAGATTGAAAATGGACTAGGAAAAGATAAGAGAAATTATTGAATGCCCATGATCTGGAATCGTGTTTGAAGAAAGAATTTTTCATGATTAACTAGTTTCTATAGGGAATTCATTAGAAACTTCAACTGTATATGTACACCCATTATGGAAACAATAAAGGGTAATAAGAATAAGTTTGAGTGAATTATTATAGCAAAGAAGAGTTTTCATATTTTGAAGAAAATAGTAACAAAAAAACTATTGTTAGCATTATTGGATTTCAATAAGGTATTTTAGGTTGATTATGATCCTAGTGGGACAAACATAGGAGCGATTTTAAGTCAAGAAGGTAATACCATTATTTATTTTAATAAGAATTTGAATGAATTAGAGTGGAAGTACTCTATTTATTTTCAAAAATTTTATGCTATAATATAAACTCTCAAGAATTGGAGGCATTATTTGTTACCCAAGTATTTCATATTGTACATGGATCATCAGGTACTACCATTCATAAAAAACCAAGGTAAGATGAACCAAAACCATATGAAGTGGGTTGATTTTCTTCAAAGTTATTAATTTTATTTTAATCATAGAAATGACCAATCAAATAAAGTTAAGAATGCTTTGAGTAGGATAATTCCTCTGATGAATGAGATAAGAGTGAAAGTTATTGGGTTTGATCAATAAAGAATTTGTTTGAGGAGGATTTAGATTTTTGATATGCATGGGAAGCATGCATAAATCCAACTAGAATAGATATTAATCTATGGATGGAATATTTGTGGGAGGATGGTTTGTTTTTTAAAAGACAATAATTGTGCATACCTCAAGGTTCAATGAGGGAAAACTTGGTGAGAGAAAATCATATAAGGCTTAGTTGGTCACTTTGTTGGTGATAGAACTTTAACACAACTAAATGAAAGTTAATATTGGTAGAGGATGATTATAGATGTGAAACATTTCATGCAAGGATGTAGAATTTACCAACAAGAAAAAGGAAAATGGTAGAATATAGGGTTGTATCAGTGTTTACCAAACTGAGAGAGGCCATGGGAAGAGATAAGCATAAATTTTGTTCTTAGAGTGACAAGAACTCAAAGAGGTAATGATTTATATCTTCATTGTTGTTTATATATTTTACAAGATGGTACACTTCATAATATGTAAAAAAGACAAGTGATGCCATAAATATTGTAAATGTGTTCTTCAAATAAGTAGTGAGACTACGATTTGTTGAAGAGTATTGTATCAGATATGGATACAAGGTTTTTTAGGCACTTTTAGAGGACAATGTGGAGAAAATGGAGAATTAGGTTGAATTTGAATTTACCCTATCATCTTCAAATACATGGAGAAATGAAAGTAGTGAATAAAATTATTGGTAACTTGTCGATATTATTGGTAGGAGATAACCTGATGGGATATGAAATTAGCACAAGATGAGTTTGTATATGATAATTAAGTAAATAGGAGTAAAAAATGATTTATTTTAAAATTGTATATGGTTTCAAACCTAGAGATATTTGTCAGTTAAGAGCCATAATTGATATAAGGAGGATAATTGTTGAAGTGCATGAATATTTAGGATGTACACATGATATGCTTAGAGAAGTGAACAAAAGGTTGGAAGAGAATGTCATTAAGTATAAGCAGTGTGCAGATCAAACAAGATGAGATAAAGAGTTTCAAGATTGAGATAATGAACCTTCAATTTTTAGACACCATCCATAGTGAAAATAGAGATGAATGGAGGGAGCTTGTACTTTAGATCCACCTCCATATATTCCCTAGGGTTCTATCAAAATGACTTCCAATGGCCATTAAGTATAAGGAGTTTGCCAAACCAGTTAGAAAAAAGGTCAACAAAAGGGCAAAACTCATTAGGTAGAGTTGGGAATTCTAACCAAAGTGGGTAATGAGCCTGCCCAAGATCATCAGGGTTCAAATCCACCCACCACAATTAGACATAAGCAAGATTGTTAGAGATGTTCCATGACGAGATATAGTGTCCAAATTAAAAATACCATGGGGTGAATTTTTTTTTGCATAAGATGCCTGATGAAGAAGCTTATAACTAGTGGTGTTTTCTTAGTTTGGAGGCAAAAGGGATCTCTCTAAACTCTTATTGGGGATAAGGTTTGAAATAATTTTGCCTTTGTTTAATTCAAGCACTGCATCCCAACATGTTTTGCAATTTATAACATGGAACATCACTAAAAATCTTGCTTATGTCTAGTCATGGTGGGTGAATTTCAACCTTAATGATTTTGGGTAGGCTCATTACCCACTTTGGTTGGAATTCCCAGCTTTGCCTAATGACTTATGCCCTTTTGTTGACCATTTTTTTAGTTGGTTTGGAAAACTCCTTATACTGAATAGCCATTGAAATTAATTTCAATCAAACCCTAGGGTATTCATGGAGGTGGATCTAAATTTCAAGCTCCCTCCATTCATCTCTATTTGCACTATGGATGGTAGCTGACAACTGAAGGTTCGTTATCTCAATCTTTTGAATGCCTAATTTGCTTGTCAAGCCTAAGATAAAGTAAGGGAAATAAATTAATAATAATACTTTAAGTTGTCCTAAATCATTTTTATCTTATAACATTAAAAAGACACTTATGTAGCATTATTATTAAGAGGGTCAAAAAGAAATTATTATTAATGAAAAGTAATGTTTTATTAAAATTATTTTTTAATATGTTTAGGGTAAATTAGAAAAAGGGAAAGTTATAAAAGGATTTGGGCTCAAAAGAGTCATTATTCATTATTCAAATTTGACAATCAAACCCTAATACAGAGCTTGAGCCATTATGTTCAATATTTTCATCTGATAATGAAACCCTCTAATTATAGGTGTGGAGGATGAAAACCCTCTAAACCCATTGATGTGATTCCATCAAAGAATCATAAATGAGGGTTGTCATCATTTTCCAACTCTTGTGAGGTTTTAAAATAATTTTTAGGCTATTGCATGGAGTTTTAGACAACATTCAGGGCCATCATACCACCCTCCAGCTCAGCACCATTCCTCGATGCAACCCTATAATCTATTTCAATCTGCTATTGAATCTTGTCCTTGGTGAATTATTGTTGTTTTAGGGTTATTGTTATTGTGCATGGTGATTTTATTGGGAGTTTGACAAGTAAGTATTTAATGTTGTGAATTTATTGATCTACTTATATGTATTTTTTAGTGTTAAAAGTGTAGATAACATATTAAATAAAATATTATAGCTAGGTGGTTATCAAATTTGGAATTTCCATATTGCATGTGCAATTTACTATCTTGTTTCTTTATTACTAGTATATTTTATACTTTCATCTCAATACAATAAGGATTTCAATGAAGTTTCAAGTGGGTTTTCAATATAAATATTGCATGTGGCTTGTTTTAGTATTTGATTAATGTTCAATATTAGAAAGGATTAATGGTAAATTTTAGAGTTTATAAAATATCCAATAAGTAATATTATAGTGGTATCAGAGCATATGATCCTACTAGCTTATAGGGTAAGAGATAAAATGGACAAGCATTTGGAAGCATATCATAATACATGCAAAATTTATTGGCATCAATAAAAATAAAGTTGGACATAAAAGAATCAAAAGAAGAAGAATGGCAACAACAACTTAGAATTGATTATGAGGCAAATTATGAATAATATTATAATCTAAGCCTGAAAGTTCAAGTTTCATATCCCTTTGAGATTTATATGACTTAAAAAGGAGGCATGAGCCAAGAATAAGAGGAAGAAGGATCACTCAAAATCATCCGAGAAAGATTCCCACATATGATGAAAAGTCTAACTTTATCTTTGAATAGTTATTGAAGATGATTGAAGAAGGTAGAAGCATAAAATTAAAAGAGGTAAGATAAAAGTTAGGCCCAGAGCTACAAGAAAGTTAATAGAGCTGTGATCTAGAACAAAAATAATCCACCATGCAAGATGAAGGTGAAGAGTCCTCAATAGATAAAGGCTATGAGGATGTTCCCACCTATACTTTAGCTTTGATGTAGGGTACAAGGTCTATTAATCAACTGAATGTGTTGGTTCAAGAGGGAAAGGAGATGTCAATTATTCTTTACACATCATAGTTATGTTAAAGCTCTTCCTTAGCTACCTGACTCTATGAATCAAAGTCAAGTAGATTTTTAATTTGAAACCTACCAAGTTCTAGATTTGGAAATTAGTCATCTTCATAAAATACAATGATGACATTCATCAATGACATCCAAAATGGTAGTTGATATGTAACATTTTTCTAGGCTAGAGAGACTAATCAATGGGACCTACAATAACCCATAGTGGTCTATGCTTAATCTACTTAATGTGTTGTTGAAGCTTGATCATTTATAAAATGTAAAAACAAGTATACCGTATGGTTTCTCTTAGTACAAAAGGATATTTAAACAAGTTAGTAGCCAATGGCAAGATATAGATTCAATGAGGGAAGAGTTGGATGACTTCTAGATGTATTTCAATATAAGATGGGAGATTATATTAAACATACAGGTGGATCTTTTTCAAGTGAATAATATTGAGGGCATATTTCATATGCTTATTAGGTTTTATATTGAATCATTGGAGACATATTTTGCTATCTTATTTTCAAAGAATCATGCTCTTTTAAGAGTGTTACATGTATTTTTGGTTTTAGCAACACCATCTGAAAATAAGGGGGATAATATTAAAAAATAAATAAAGATAAGTCATCTCATCAACATATTCAAGAGGTATCCTATCCTAATAACATTTTTAGATCTCCATCTTGCACCTGAAATAATGATGAAAGAGCTATCTTCATATTTATTGATATTTTTAAGCCATAGTCACCTAATTTCTCTACCTACACCATATGAAATTGGGCCACATGAAGCATTGGATTATCAAAGACACTATTATGTCCACCATATTGGCATCATCCATTCAAAACATGATGATTTGGTATTATGTTTTGCAAGTTTAACAAATCAAATTTTACTTTTTAAGTCTTCACAGGGCATCAATCTTGAGATGAGCAAGGATGTCAAATGTATTCTATATGTATTTTTCTTATAGGTTTTTAAATTCTTGGCAGGTGATTTGGTCATGTTTGGGAACAACGTGCATGGAAGTTCTCTAGACCCTTTAAGGATTGTTGTTCCTCTAAATCTATATGATCTTTCTTCAATCATTTTAGATTATGAGAAGGTTGTTTGAAGCAATTATTCTTATGAATAAAGAAGGACAATGGTTGAGCTTACCAGCCATATAAAAAGAATTGGTACAATTATGCAGACACCTAAAATAATAATTATAGATGCTTTGTGGAAAGAAATCCATGATGAGGTTCATGATTTTATGCAAAATAAGATGGAAAAAACACTGAGAATAACATTTAAGAAGAAGGATCTTTCATAGATTTTATTAGACATGAGAATAATTAAAACTAATTGGATGGCAAACACAATTAGGGTCGAGTCTAAACAAAATGCCTCAAGGTGAGGAGGTGATGATAGTAATGTGTTATGAATCCAGTCGAGCCCTGTCACCCCAACAACTACCCAGGTACATTATTTGCAATTGAAGCTAGAAAGTGAGATTGGTTGAATAACACTTAGTGTCCTTGAAGCTAAATATTGCTTATAGAGTCAAAATAGTAGTGTTGTTATCAATCATGGGCTCTCTTTGGGTGAGGAAGGTAATGTCTAAAATATGTGGACATCATTACTTGAGTTAATGTAGAGTAAAAAATGTCTTTGGAATGGATATTTTTGATCAGCAGAGAAAGCTTTAGCTCAAGCTTCCTCTATGTGGCCTAAAAAAGGATGTTAACTTCTTATTCATGGTGCCATTTGCATGGAGTTTTAAAGGGAAGGTTTTAACTCAATTCTTATTGATGTATACACATAGTCTTCTTAAAGCATAGGATATTATCCACTATTCAATTCCAATGGTTTTTATCCTACTTGTACAAGCATAAGATAACATCGGTAGGGGGAAGGCAAGGTAGGAGAGGAAGCTTCATCCACAATGACCAGCTTGGCCAATAAAAATGACACTTGCAGAGTTATTATTTCAAATGCATTTACATGCAAAGTGGTTTAGAGCTATTCTAGAAGGATCCATTTTGAATTGTAAATCCCCAAGGATGAATTAGGATCTTGGTAATATAGATTTACTTAGTTGGGGTAAGTCAGAGTATTGGAGCTTGTAATTTATTGAGAGCAAGAAATTTTGGGAAGGGAAAACTGTCAGTCCCCTTTTTGGAATTAAGCCAATCAGAAGACCCATAGACTATTTCCTATTTCTCATAGGCTAAAGGATAAACTTAGAGAAATAACTTAATAATAATACTTTAAGTTGTCCTAATTCACTTATTTTATAACATAAACATAACACTTGTCTATTATTTTTATTAAGAGGGTAAAACGGTAATTATTATTAAGTGGATGAAAATTAATGTTTTATTAAAAGTATTTTAAACACATTTATGGCAAAATAGAAAATGGAGAATTATAAAAGGACCTGGGTTCAAAAGAGTCATGATTCATTATTCAACTTTGACAATCAAAACCTAATATAGATCTTGAGCCATTGTGTTCGATCTTTTCATTTGAGGACAAAAATCCCTTTGATACACGTGTGGAGGATGAAACCCATCTAAACACATTGATGTGATTCCATTCAGGGATCATAATTATGCTTGCAAATCAGGATTAAATTTTAGTTGCAGTGTGATAAAAATTACCATCATTTTCTAACCCTTGTGAGGGATTGAAATAATTTTTAGACTATTGCATGGGGTTCTAGACAACATTTGGGCCATCATACTACCCTCCAGCTCATCACCATTCCTCCTTGTAACCCTATGATCTGCTTTTCTAACCTATTATACCTTGTCCTTAGTGAATCATTATTGTATCGGGTTATTACTATTGTGCATGGTGATTTTATTAAGAATTTGACAAGTAAGGGTTTATTGTTATGAATTTATGGCTCTATTTATATGTATTCTTCAGTATAAAAGTGTAGATAACACATTGAATAAAATATTATAATTGGGTTGTTATCAGTTTTGGAATTTTCATATTACATATGCACTTTGTTATGTTGTTTCTTCATTACCATTATCATTTATGCTTCCATTTCAATATAATAAATATTTCAGTGAACTTTCAAGTGGGTTTTCAATATTAATGTTGCATGTGGGTTTTTTTAATATTTTATTGATGTTCAATATTAGAAAAGATCCATGGTAAATTTCAAAGTTTATAAAATACCTAGAAAGGGATATTATAGTTTTAAACTACCAAAGCTACATGGTAATATAAAAGAGGATCTATGCCTTACAGTTTAGCAAGTGTGTTGAAGATGATATTAAAGTTGTTGGAAAACCCATAAGGGTTGTTGAGAAACATCTAAGTATCATGAGTCGATCTGATGTCTTAGATTCTCCTAAATCGATTCCCTTAGGATTTTTATATTTTAGCCAAAATCATGAAAATCAAACTTTTTATACATATCTTAGATGTGCTCAAAACACGTCAACCCCAATTTCCTCAATCGCCCTTTATCTTGTGGCTTAAGTTAAAAAAATAGAGTTTTTGTACAAAATGTAAATATGTGTTCATGTCCCTAACTTCTCTATGTTTCCTTTCACCCATTGAATGTTTTAGTGTTATCAGACTACATTTATATTTTGGCTAAATGAATTGACTTGTAAATGGACCCCTATTTTCCTGATTTCCTTAAACTAAATTTGAGACTTCAGACTTTGATTACAGATTTGTTAATTTCAAAACCTAGATATTCTAAGGTTCATTATCTAACCTTCATAATCTAAGTCCCCAATCAAATCCAACTGTTGTCCTCATAATTCAACTTGGAAAATTTATAATTTTGTCTAAAACAATGAAAATTTTAGAAGTATCCTTTTGAGAAATGAAATTTGACTTCTATACATCTTGCATGTACTCAAAGCCCACCAACCTTGATTTCGTCAATCTTGTTTTATCTTGAAACTTAAGTCAAAAAAGGTAAGTTTTTATATAAGTTTTGCAAAATGTAAGTCTTCTTTTTCCTAACTTATCAAAGCCACCTTTTACTTATTGTACTTTTTTATGATTGTAAGGCTTTATTTACATTTTGCCTCAATGAGATAAATTATAAATAGACTCTAATTTTCTTGATTTCTTCAAAATAACTTGACATTTCAAATCTTGGTTAAAAGTTTGCTAACCAAGCCAACTTGTAATCAAACTTTGATTTCCCAAATTCACTGTATTATATGAATCCTCAATCAGACTTTGCTTACAGTGGATTTTAAGCTATCCTATAGCCAACTCTCATTTTTATGGTTTTTATTATTAAAAATAAGGGTGAACGTAGTAGACATTGCTTATGCATCAGCTCATTGTAAATTATGTAAGCAAACCTAAAATTTCCCAATTGCACAAAACAATACAAAGGAAAATTTAAAAAGTGGAGTTTAAATATGTTGTATACATGTAAATGGATCATGATACACCTAAAAAGTGCAAAATTATTGCATTTATTTCCTACCAACACATGTCAATCTCTTAATAGCCCCCATTTGGCTTCTTGCCTATTCAGAGGATCTCCATCCATTCCATTCTCCCTTTCATTCCTCTCACATTCATCCCTCTGCTCTAGTTCACCCATCATCTTCATTCCCATTTCTTGATTTTAGTTGCAATTACATTTGTGATATTGGTCTTCAACACACCTCGTGACAGCAAGTGATATAGTGTTATTCCTTCTTTGTCATTCCTCCTGTCAAATTTTTCCACCAACTTGGTTATGGTTTTATTTCATGTAAGGGATCAAAGGTTTATTTCAAATAGGTTTTCCAGCCTTGTCTTCTCATAGAAAAATATATGAGTGAAAAGGTCAAGATTTTATGCCAATGGTTTGGTTGACTACTGTGAGGGTTGGTTCAAGAAATTTTCTTCCATTTGTTCCTTTAAAAAAAATTGAGTGGTTTAAAAATGGAGTTTAAGTTTGTGGCACTTAGAGTTCTTACACACAAAGGTTTCCTTACAAGATTTATCTCCTTAATCAGTTCAATTCCTGACTCGTTCAAGGGTTCTAGAATTTTTGTTTATTTGAGACACTTGTGTTTCTTACCAAGGTCAAAGAGGTAATTGGGAAAGATTTTTAGGGTGAGCTTCACAATTTTAATGACTTTTGTGCTTCCTCCGTTTCATCCTCATAAGTAATTTATTCCACATGAGTTTTTCTTGTAAAAATAATCAAAGATATTTATCCATATGTATACCAAATCCAGTGATCCAAATATGAAGTATAAATACATAGTTATTGATCCTACATGAAGCCTTGAGACAAACATCCTCAACATATCCAATACTGACCAGGAACATATTGATTTACAAATATATGAACGATTACCACCATCTATAATTACTTTGTATACCTTTCCATCCAAAATACATCTTGTTCAAAAAATATTTGATCATAGCCATGCATCACCACCTTATTTAATCTAAAATTATTCCTTCCTTTGAGAAATCATGGTTTTTCTCATCATGAGATTCTCTCCAACATCTACTGGTGTAACTTTAGTATTCTGCTCTTCTATCTCAACCTCAACTAGATTCACTCTTGGGTGATCTTCTTGCCTCCTTTCTTGATATTGATAGTGTGGACACTCAAATGCTTTGTGACCTCCTTCTCCACATCTATAAAAGACATAAGATATACATTAATTTGAAAACCATCCTCTAGAACCACCATAACCTCATCCTCTTTGAAATCCTCTTCCTCTTTGTTGGTATTGAAACTCTTGTCTATTATCATCTTGCCTTTTTGCTCCACATGACAATTTGCCTTTATTAGAATTAAATCCACCTATGGTGGTATTAAACTCACCTCATCCCTTTATTGGAGGGGATCTGCTTCTTTTTAGACTAGTAGATGTCCTTCTAAAATTCTATCTATTTTATTTTTCTTCAACTTTCAAAGCTAATTGATAAGCCTCCTTCATGTTAAGTATTCTATGAATGCTTAATTTATCTTGAATAAAAAATTTAAAACCATTTACATACCTTTCATCCATCTCTTTTGTTTCATCATGCTCCACTCGTATGGAAAGCTTATAAAATTCATCTGTATACTCTTGTATACTATCATCTTTTTGTCTTAAATTTTTAAATCTTCTGTATAGGGTTTATGCATGATCCATAAGAAGAAATTTCTCCCTCAGCTTCTTATCCATCTTTTTTCATGAATTAATATTCTCTTTACCTTTTCCCTATCTCTCTTTCTACAAGTGATCCCACCAAATCATTGCATGACCTTTCAATTTTATGCATGCAAACATTACCTTGTTGTCTTCTCTTATCGTTTTCCACTTGAAGAACTTCTCCATGCTATTCATCCAATCTATAATCTCTTATGGTTTTAAATTGCCTCTATAATCTGGGACATCAACATTGATTCTTTCATTTCTTCTTTCTAAAGCCTGAACCATCCTCTCTTCCTCGATGGTGGTTGCTCTTTCTCTTCTTTTTCTTGTTGAATTTTCTCATCATGATCTTTGTTTCCCTCATCACCACCTTGTCTTCTCTATTGATTGGTGATAAATTCTATTAATTATTGAGCTTACCTCTATATCTCTCGTATAGTCCAGTTCATCTACACAACACCTCATCGTTCTCTCACCATTATTTACTCCTCTAAGGTTCAAACTTACTCTAATACTAGATAATAAACCAAAAAAACCAATAAGATAAATAAAATTACTAATAGACCAATATTTTAAAAAATAGCTTGTATTAATTCATATTAAATGACTTGAAATAATTACAAACCCAAACCATGCTTAAATAAGCCTCAACTCAAAAATTAGAGCTTATAAGCGAAATTCAAAAAAAACTAAAATCTAAAAAAAGCCCTATTTTTAAAAACTCTCAAAACATACCAAAAATCTTTCAAAATATCCTAAACACTATAATTATACTATGGGATGAAATTCAACTAAAGTTGATGTCTGGGTCTAAAACTATACAATTTCTAAAAATAAAATAAACTCAAAAAAATAATTAAATCATAATTTTGGACCCTCAAATGATCACGTATGGCCTCTAAAAAATATTTAAATCAAATATGAATAGATAAAATGGTTTAGGACAGAATAAAACTTTTTGAGATGGTCGTTTTGGCACATGGAAGAGCTCAAACGGAGCTATGGGTCAAAAGTTATGGCCTCCGGAAGGTTGGCCTATTTTTTTTGCATCAAAAGTGTGTTAAAACTCTAGGGAAAACTCTTGGAAAAGAAGATATGGAGTCAAAATATGGATCTATGGTTATGGCATTTTCTATATCTAATCATAAAGTGAGTCAGTTGGAGTATAATATGTAAGGCATACAAACTAGTATATAAGGGTTGCAATAGTAGATGATGAATAAAATAGATCAGATCAATCAACACTTAGATGATCTCATAAACAAACTTGATACAAATTTGAAAATTTTTCAACATCCTCAAAACCAACTACAAATCATTAATACTCAGGCCAATCAAGGTGGATCTTTGAACTATTCCCAAAAATTTAACATGTGAAAAGTGCTTTAAATCTAATGACCAAGGAGAAGGTTTATCATCGCTGCAAGCTGCTGCACTTGAAGTGAAGGTTTGTTAGCTAGGTTTCCATTATTGAATAATATTGTAGGTGAATCTCTTGTACTCTCCATTCTTATCTCATTTGGTTCAGGGGAAGGAAGGAAATGGATGATAGTGAGTAACAAAAAGAAAAGAAAAGGAAAGAACGTAGAACAATTGAATATGAATCTCAAATCATGAAAGAAAAATGATTTCGAAGAGTCCTAGTTATTTCTTGGTTTATAGCCACTTAATGGCTATTGCTATTTTTTGATATTGTTATACTGTTGGATTGTTTTTAATTCATTTTTATAGACATTTTAATATTATATGATTGGTGACCATGCTTATATTTTTCTTGTAAAATATAAGATCTCTCTTTAAAACCATATCTACCATTAATAAAAAAATAATTATACCTTTCTCTCATTTTAACTATCAATCATTTATCATTAATCATTGAAGGACCCTGAGAATCAGAAATTTGAATGAATATTTGTAAAAAAGAGTGTAATAGTTTTGAGTGTTAATAGTGAAGCCGTAGCCATTCAGCCCCTGCCTACTGTCATGGGTTTTTTTGTAAAATATTGGAATCATGAAGAAGCATCTATTGACGTAAAAATATTGGTATCAGAGCCTCAGTGATCAACTATTGAATATATCTTTAAGAATTTCTTGTAAGACTTTTAAAGTTTCCTTGCTTTGAAAAATTCTTTGGGAAAGCTATTGCATCGAGTCCCTGGCCGTTATTAATTTTCATAGGCCCTTTTTTACTCTGCATCTTTGTTTCCCTTACTAAAATTTTATCGCTCACTAGAACCTTAATCTCTTAACAATGGAATTTGGTAAATCCCAGATGTCTTCCACAGTAGAAATTCTAAATGAATCTAAAATAGAAGGAATGTATGAACTTCTTCCTTTTATTCTTGAGCAGTTATCTGAATGTACTGATATAGAAATTACAAAAGAGAATCTTGAATAGGAAAATAGCCTATATAAACCTCTGGCTATTAAAGCTTCACATGTTTATAAGAAGTCTGAGCTATTAAAGTCTAAGTTTGTTTATAAGTCTACTTATTTGTCTTTTGTCAAACCAATAATCAAATATGTTGAACTCACTTTGGTTATAAGCCCAAAAAGAATTTCCAAACAAATTTGTTGTCTTTGTTACCCAATCCTGAAATCAACTACATCAGGTCTCATGAAGATGTCAAGTTTATTTAGTTTGGTCTTATCAGAATACATATTACCCTATTGATTCCTGGTAATATAAAACCCGTTATATATTTAGCTCTATGTGATAGATGCCAAGTCAATTTTAAACACACCTGTCAATTATCTAGTCTTGGCCATTTAAATGATGAAGTTATATGTTTTGAGTTTTGTCCAAACCTCTCTATCGTAGTCCATGATTGAGGATGTAAAGAAGTCAAGTTTGGATTCTTAGATTTTTTGGGCTTATTTATCTCTCTGTTTGGGTTATATATGTTTGGAGAGTTTAAATATGCTTCTATGAATATTTATGTTATGTAAAGTATGACAAATACTAATCATCTTAAAATTTTTGAGAATCTCCCTTATGCCTGCAGACTTAGTGGAACCGTCTAATTGCAAAAAGGCCATATAGAGTCTATCAAAATCCCTTTTGATTAGAAGCTTGATTGGCTCAAAAATATTTCTCCAAAAATGAAAGGTCAAGCCACAGTGCATAAGAGTGATGGTAAAACCATAAATATACTTTCAAGATCCCTCTTCATGAATAATTCTTCCATTCTTCTCCTTCTAGACCCTCTACCTCTTCCTCTAGAAGAGCAGTAAAAATAGGTCACATCTTAATCAAAGATGAAGAGATTAACCAAGGACCTGATCCAAAAGATCAGTTACCTTGTACTTTAATGAATCTTCCAAGAGAAGATAATTTAGAATTCTATATAGAAAATAAGGTTAGTCTGTATAGAGGTGGAAGGTAACCTCCATACAAAGGAATGTACAAGTAGACAAAAAAAATTGTTCAGTATTTTTCTATAGCATTCCAAGGAGATGTTGAACCATCAAATGAGTTCAAACATAGAAACTATGTTTCTATATTTAATTCTCATCTCTCTAAAAAATTTGATGACCTTTGTAAAGATGTTTTCTATATCTGTAATAGTTTGGATAAACTAACTATTCTTGAAAACAATACCAACCAGGTTTGTACAAATATACAAAATTAGTTATCTTATATTGATACTAAATTGGCAGCATTATATGAGAGCCTTGACTAGTTAGTCAAGCAAGATCAGGAAACCGAAGTGCAAATGCTGACATTAACATATGAGGTCAATTTTGGTTCTAGTTTCAAACCTCATAAGAAACATCCCATTACCACTTTGATGCAAAGGACTCATGTATAACTTCAGCCATGGTACTTGAATATTGATGATATCCTAAATCCTCTAAATGAGATATCTACCTAGTGTAACTCCATGTGGATTATTATAGTCAATTCTCATTTAGACCTAGTAGGTACTACAGTCTTTGCCTCAAAATTCTTTTGGGGGATTATTACCCAATGGTGGGAATCAATGATAGAGAATTAATAACATGAGCATGTTCACCATCAGCCTGATCCTCTAGCTAAATTATATCATTTATTAATTAATGAGTTTGCTCCTCCGATTGGCAACAGAGAACTAGAATCAAAGAAATGGCTTCTCAAAATGGAGCTCTGTGATCTAAAACAATTTGATGCTTTTGCCAAACAATTTAGGAAATTGATATACGAAAGTAAAATCTTTAGATCTACTGAGATCAAGCTAAATTTTTTTCATGATGTGCCTTATAATCTCATTGACAAAGTTATTTCGTACATAGATCTCAAAGTCCTAACCATTGAAGATCTATCTCTTTCTGATGTCATTGACTTTGCCAAATAGTAGGCCATGCAACTAGTCTCAGAGACTAAAACCATTCAAAAGATTACAAAGCATCAAGCCTCTCAAATAGCTCATATTTTTCCTAAAATAGCCCCATTTAGCTGTCAACCATTTGTTCAACCCCACAAACACCAAAAGAAGCATCGCCCTCACCTTTATTTAAAGCTCTGCTCTTTTTCTCGCAAGCATTCCTATGCTCCTCCTCAGCATTTTCTAAAGAAATGCCATACTCCACATCCTCTAGGCAAGTAACCCATCTGCTATATTTGCCATAAGCCTTGCCATATCACCCTGCAATGCCATTGTAAAAACCCTACTGTCAAAGCCATTTTCACCTCCAACATATCCACATGGTGGGATATAGTCGAATTTGATGAAGATCTTTACCTCCAAGATGACATCTATGAACCAATTCTAGATGATCTCCTTGTTGAAGACTTTAAAGATGATGAAGATGCAGAAGCTCTTGAATCATTAGCTGATGATTTGGAGAAACCACTCACTAACATGCAATGACCATGGCACTAGACTATTCACAGCTTCCATATGAAGCACATAGCAACTAGTCTTGACACCACCAAGAAGTCCCTGAATGAGACAACTAACTAAGGAACAAAGGACATGAATCTACTCGAGGGAGATAACCCTCTATGCCAAAGATACCACCAACATTTCAAAGGCCCCAACATCTTCCTTTGCAATTTTAGAGCTATTTCAAGCCTAGTGCCTCTTGGATAAAGAACAAATTCACCAATACAGAACCTCCAAGAGAAATACTAGCACTAATAATAGAGCCATAGTGGGATGTCTTACTTCCCACATAAAAAGAAGAAAAAGTTGAAGAAGTAGAAAGCTCTTTCTACTCAGACCAAGATTATTGCCAAGGTCAATGCAACAATCTAAGAAGAAGAAGAAGAAGAAGAAGAAGAAGTCATCTACTCTGAGCAAGTATCTATCCAAGACCTAGGGAGACAAAAATTGGTATGTACTAGTATTCCTCCCTTAGAGGTTCCTCAGCTATCTTATCTTACTCAACTAATCAATGGAAAGTTTGCCTAGTTCATAACTTTAGAAATCAGTGGCAGACTAGTAGATGCAAAAATAGATATGAGAGCTTCTCTCTCTTTTATAAAATCACAGATCATCCATGATTGGAAGACATTAGATGAAACCTTAGCTTATAAGAGCCTGGATGTCCAAGGGAACAACTTTGTATGTAATAAGTATAAGCACCAGCAAACCCTTCAAATCTAAGATAAAATCTTCTAGTGTGATTTCTTTGCTTTAGATAGAATGCTTGTAGATATTTTACTAGGTGGTGCTTTTATTGACAGATACTCAACTTATGAATCTACCACTAAGAGTATCATGTTCACCATAGATAATGAAAGGCTTAGGATCCCTCGCCTTATCTATGCTACTAAGCAATTCCCAAGCTCAATGACCCAGACACCTAAACTAGTAATCCCTACTAAAATACAAGTTATAGCAGAAAATATTAGAACCACTATTTGTTTTGATAACCCTCAGTAGTTTTGGTCTAAGTCTATGCCTGAGATGGACATCAAACTCATCTAAGGTAAATACATGAAGATTGGAAAAAAGACTCCCATACCAGCATAGGATTACAATGATATGGAACTACAAATCAAAGAATTAGAAAGTAATGGTTTTATAGATAAATCAACCTCTTCTTATTGTTATTATGCTTTCATGGTAAATAAGCATTCAGAATAGAAAAGAGGGAAGAAAAGAATGGTCATCAATTACAAACCATTAAATACCATTACTCAACCTTTTCCATATCCTATTCCAGATAAAAGCTATCTCCTAGAGAAAGTAGCAACATGTAAATACTTCTCCTAGTCTGACTGTAAGTCTGGCTTTTATCAATTAGGGTCAAAGAAGTTGATAAGGAAAAGACAACGTTCAGCTGCCCATTCAGCCATTATCAGTGGACTGTTATGCCATTTGGCTTAATGAATGCTCCAGTATTTTATCAAGCCCACATGGATAAAATTTTGAAGGCACTTCTAACTTTTTGTGTATATATTGATGACATACTAATCTTTAATAATTATTTTACTGACCACTACTCCCATCTCACCTAATTTTTTAAGATGGCAGAAGATGTAGGAAGTGTTCTTTTAGATACAAAGATTTAGCTTTGCATGATGGAATGCAATTTTCTTGGAATGATTGTCCAAGATTCAAAGTTGAAAATCTAGCTGCACATCAAAGAAAAGGTTATCAACTTTCCAGAAAAACTCGACAAACCAAAACTCCAAGCATTTTTGGGATTGTTAAATTATTTAAATAGCTTTCATCCTAACTCTGGTGAAGACAAGTTCATACTTCAAGAACTTCTCTAGAAAAAGAAAGCTTTCCAATGGAAGGATGAACACACAACAACTATCCAAAAAATCAAGATCAAAGTGTCTCTACTTTCAGAACTTCACATCCCAAAATCAGATTAATTTTTGGTTTATACTGATGCCTCTGACATTACATGGGGAGGAGTACTTGTTTATATATATCAAAATAAAGAATTCATTTGTGAATTCTCTAGTGGAGTGTTTATTATAGATGTTCTCAAGTGGATCTCTTATGATAAAGAGATTTACGCTGTAAAGAAAAGCGTAGAGAAGTTTATGTTAAAAATTTTGCATCTGCCACATTTTATTGTAAAAATTGACTATACTAGATTTCTGACCTTTAGAGAAAAAGATCATGGTCGAAAAGATGGTCATAGTAAATATATTAGATGGTAGGCCTTATTTAATTAGTTTAAATTTTCTATAGAACATATTTAAGGTACTAACAATATTACAGCAGACTGGCTCAGTCAAAATCTGCCTTTTACTCTGATGCATCAACTTGTTCCTAGCTTCAACTTAACTAGGATTTATAACCAAGGATTTGCCTCCATGAACATCCTCATCTAGGAGTAGATTATTTGAGAAGGATTACATCTGAGATACACTCACATATATTATGCAGCAGGACAAGAGCTATAGATGTCTGTAGCAGAAACTATTCAAGCAGACTGTCATCAAAACACTGGTGTTATTACTATTAAAAGACTTAATAGTGAATTCCTTTTTCACCATTTCACTAAATTATTGAAGTGTCCACTCTGGACATGACTGATAAAGATTAGGTCATCTCATAATGAGCATCTCTATCGATGGATAGCCAGATACGGTCCACACCATATCCATAAAGAAGAAAACCATGATCAAGACACATTCATTCATATGATCATTCGAAGATAGCTATAATGAGAATCATACTTATACATCACTCCTCACTATCATGCATGCGAAGCTGGATCCTATCACTGGCATCTTTCTAGTGCCTTCCAGCTAAGGTGTCTTTTCTAGCCAATAAGTGAAGATGACTAGCTGACTGAACCAGAAGCAATGTTGGACCCACCAAGCCAGGTGTCCTCATATAGCACATCCAACAAAATCTCACTATAGATTACTTTATGAGCTGTAAAGCATGATGGGACATGACACTACCTTGGCAAAGATTCTAGGAAGGACCTCCTAAATGCTATAAATAAGACTCTCCTCTATAGAGTTTTCATCAAAAAAATTCTAAGCATTTCTTAGAAGTCTGGTAGCTTTGTTCAAAGAGTATGCTCTTCTCTTGCCCTTATTGAAGGATCCTAAGAATTAGAAATTTGAATGAATATTTGTAAAAAAGAGTGTAATAGTTTTGAGTGTTAATAGTGAAGCTGTAGTTGGACTTGATAAAATCCAGACTTGCAGTCGAACTGGGAGAAGTATTTACATGTTGCTACTTTCTCCATGAGATAGATTTTATCTGAAATAGGATATGGAAAAGGTTGAGTAATGAGATTTAATGGTCTGTAATTGATGACCATTATTTTCTTCCCTCTTTTCTATTCTGAATTCTTATTTACCATGAAAGCATAACATCAATAAGGAGAGGTGAATTTCTCTACAAAACCATTACTTTCTAATTTTTTGATTTGTAGATCCATATCATTGTAATCTTGTGCAAGTATGGGAATCTTTTTCCCAATCTTCACATATTTACTTCAATGAGTTTGATGTCCATCTCAAGCATAAACTTGGACCAAAACTACTGAGGGTTATCAGAAGAGATAGTGGTTCTAATCTTTTCTCCTATAGCTTTTATTTCAGTTGGGATTACTAGTTCAGGTGTTTGGGTCATTGAGCTTGGGAATTACTCCGTAGCATAGATAAGGCGAGGGATCCTAAGCCTTTCATTATCTATGGTGAACATGATACTCTTAGTGGTAGATCCATAAGGTGAGTATCTATCAATATAAGCACCACCTAGTAGAATATCTACATGCATTCTATCTAAAGCAAAGAATTCACACTAGAAGATTTTATCTTGAATTCGAAGGGTTTGTTGATGTTTATACTTATTACATACAAAGTTATTCCCTCGGACATCCAAGCTCTTATAAGCTAGGGTTTCATCCAATGTCTTTCAATCATGGATGATCTGTGATTTTGCAAAAGTGAGAAAAGCTCCCGTGTCTATTTGTGCATCTACTAGTCTGTCATTGATTTCTAAAGTTATGAACTGGGCAAACTTTCTATTGATTAGTTAATTAAGATAAGTTGGCTAAGGAATATCTAAGAGAGGAATACTAGTACATACCAGTTTTTGTCTCCCTGGGTCTTGGACAACTGCTTGCTCAGAGTAGATGACTTCTTCTTCTTCTCTTAGATTGCTGCATTCACCTTGGCAGTAATCTTGGTTTGAGTAGAAAGAGATTTCTACTTCATCATTTTCTTCATTTTTTTTGGGTAGTAAAACATCCCACTGTGGCTTTATTATTGGTGCTGGTATTTCTCTTGGAGGTTCTGTATTGGTGAATTTGTTCTTTATCTAAGATGAACTAGGCTTGAAAGAGCTCTAAAATTGCAAAGGAGGATGCTGGGGCCTTTACAATGTTGGTGGTATCTTTGGCATAAAAGGCTGTCTCCCTCGAGTAGATTCTTGTCCTTTATTTTGTCCTCTGTTCCTTGGCCGATTGTCTCATTCAAGGACTTCTTGGTGGTGTCGAGACCAGTTTCCATGTGCTTCATATGGAAGCTATGAATAGTCATGGTGCCATGGCCAATGGGATTGCAGGACACCATTCAAATCGATTTAAATATTTTAACGAAATAACATTTATTGGTAAGATTGATAGGTTTTGAGGCAGCCTACTTTATATGTGGAATTGTCAATGCAAAGATATTAAGTTAAATTTTTATGGTCCGAGGGAGCCTACTACATACATTCTACGCATTGTTCGGCATACCTTTGGTGTGGTGGAATTCTTTCTTAATTGTACTATTTTTTCTCTGTATGGTATCTCTTCACACTATTTTAATGTTGAGTAGATCATAATTTTTGTGGTTTACTTTGCATAGAAGTAACATTCTTAAATTGATTTCATTGTGGTAATTCTCCTATAATTTATTGAGTTTTATCCAATAATACTAAATAATTAACTATAAAGGCAACGAATCTTACATCAGTGTGGTTTTTCACTCATATGCCTTTATTTTTGTAGATATAGCAAATTCCTCTTTATATTTGTTGAAAATGTAAATTTAAGAAGTCAATTTTGTTCTCGATAGTTGAAATAAGTAAATTCTCTAGTTATGTTATTTGGTTTTTTGGAGGGATTGATTGATAATAATAATAATAATTCTCTAGTTATGTTATAAGAGATTTGTCTACATTAATCAAGAAATTTTAAGTGTTGATAGCAATATTAAGTGTAAGATGCTTCGTTACAGCTAATCAATTACAAGGAGTAAATTCATTTTAAAGTTTATTGCCGAAACACTATTTATAGTAGTTGTGAAAAATATTTCTCAATATTTATACAATATTCGGAAAATTTCAATCTTCTTTAAGTCTAAATCCTATACCACCTTTAGCTCTCAATTTCGTATCACTTCATTTCTCATTTACTTTCTACTAATATTTAGTTAAATATTTAATATTCTTACGAAATTTATTTATATATATAGAAATTAAAATTTTCAATATATTACCTTAAAAAATGATTTCATTTTTATAGGAAACTATAATTTTGATAATCCCTTAATATAATTTTGGTAGATTTTAAAACTTTGGTCAAAATTTATATATGTTTGTTATTAAAAACCTATTTTAATTCATTGATCAATCCATTTGCTTTGCTAAAAGGTAAACTCATAATATATAAAATAGTTTGTGTTTTTTTTTTTTTTTAATTATATAATAGAAAATTAAAAAATGATTACTACATTAAAAGGGTTATAATTTCGAATATATATATATATATGCTTTTAATACATAAAATCAAAAAATTAAAGTTAGGATCGTGTTACTATATGTTTATTTTGAAAATATGTCATTTTTATAATTCATTATATATTTATTTTAAAAATATGCATATATTGAAACACACACAAAAAATGATTATTATTTGTTAAAATAATATGAGGTGATATATGAGTAGATAATCTTTGATTTAAGAATAATTAACCATATTTGTGATCTTGTATGCCTTCTTGACAGTAATTCTCTAAATCCATATAAAACCACTACTAACTAAGGAAGGAAGAAATATTAAAGAATTATACCTATTGGATTTTTTGGAAAGATAGACTAATGGTATCCAAAAATAATTCAAACTCATATCTACATATTTATTCAAATTGTTCTCATGTCCTTTAAACTACATTTTTTATAGTGATTTTATATAACTAAAAGCTTTGTGTTCTCAATATAAACATGATGCTTCCTGTTAATTTGAATGTTCAATTTTTATTTTTAAATTTTCAATAATTTAATTTTTAGTTATTATTTTCATTCTTATCATCTCATTATATGATTTTTATTTTTTATTTATTATTATTATTATTATTATTATTATTATTATTATTATTGAGAATATTTTAATACATATTTAATTATACATATTAATTTTCTATGTTATTTTATATATATATATATATAAATAAGTGTGGAATTATTAATCATTCTAGTCTCATCTTAATTTAATATCTTGAAAAATATTAGTCAATATATAAGTCTTTAGTGAGTTGGGATCCATTATGCATCATTTTGTTAATGAAGAGAAGGAAAACAAGGAGTCTAGACAATTATAAAGAAGTATTGATCCACATAGAGATAATTCATTGAATATTATGAATAGGATTTTATTGATGATGTTTTCATACCCTTAAACATGTTAGAAAATAAAAAAATCAGCCATTCAATCATACCATTCATATCTTAAAAAAATCACTTATTGAAGATGATATAGACTTACACATATTGCAAGGTGGATTGGTTAGTTAAGCAACTAAGCACATATATTTATATGTACTACTGGTGGATATAAGTAAGAAATGATAATTAATTTTAAAATAAATTTGAGATTTATAAAAAAAAATATATATTTCATGGGTTAAGGCTTTCAAAATCCCATGCTACCATGTCACCTTTCATACTTTTGACAATTATATAGTTTGGGTGCAAACTTAGATAAACGATATGTTACATTATCAGGTATATAGTACAACTAAAATCATGTAAACGTGTAATTTTACCTTTTCAATCCAATACTACACATGTAAACATGTCATAAAGGTAAATCTGATGAGAGATGGAATAAGAGATGGTGTTCTTCAGCACCTATGGGTTGGTGTGAAAGACCTCACACACAACAGTGATAAAGAGTCGAATGTAAAGTCTATCTTTACCTTTGTTTTTTTGTCTACTATTTGTTATCAAGCACAAATGAATGATTTTTGTTACTAAATAGGGCATGGATAATGGATTAAGAAATGAAAATGAGGCTCAAAATTTTTTTTGGTGGGTGTTCCAATGATAACCAACCCAAGGTGGCTAATAATTTAAAACATTTTTCATCAACGACTCAATTTAATTACTATTTATTGGGGCTTCTAAATTAACTTTTTAACTTATAATAACAGGGCATAGATATAGTAGGATCTATGGATGAATATGAATGTGAATTATAAGTTTTGGTGGGTGATAGTGAAAACCAACTTAGTGGGGATAATTATGTAAGACATGTCACCACCCCTACTTATTTGGTTTACTATTTGTTGGCATTTGTAAATGGCTATTTTTTCTTATATGGATAGGGCATGGATAATGCTATAGAGGATGAACTCAAAGATTTGAGATGTATATATTAAGAAATTTTATATAATTATTTGACTATAGAAAATGACTTTGGAACACTATAATTCTTGGAAAAGTGTATAGTAGATATTTACAATAAGTTCAATAATAGGTAAATATCAAGCACACTTGGGTTGAAACACCCAACAACTCAGTTTTTCCAAAAATTTCATAATGGGCATGAAAACACCCTTCATCGAGAAAGATACTTCATATAAATGATGACAAAAATACGACAAAATAATATGTTTCATGGGATATCCCTCTTTCCAAGCCTTTATTCTTTAATGAATCAATAATGAAAAATATGGAATGATGACTTAAACAGGGTAGTGAAACATTATATAGGTAGACTTAATTTAAACAATGGGGTGACCTCTAATGGATATATTGTAACTTAATCACATTTGATAATATTTTTTCATTTTTTCATTTTTTCATATATGGTTGTCTATGAAGTATGTGTAGTAGAGAATTATTTTATATAATATATTGATCATATAACCTACAATGTTTATGTAGGAAATTAAAAAATATATATTTTCCCAACTATATCCCTTTATTTATCTTCACTTTAATTCATTCATACACTTCTCAAGATACTTGAATTCATTTCATCATACACATACACTCTATTCATTTAAAGTACACACTAAAGGATTAAAATGTGAATGTGTTTAAAATACATTCGTGGAGAAAAATTATAAAATATAATGAAATATTTAAATTGATATTATTCCCAAACAGGTCTATATTATAGGGACCATTGCTTAAATTAGAGAATCCAATTATTATTCCATATTTATTAGCTATGTGATATATAAAACATAACCAATTAATTTTAAGAAAATGTTTGGTTCTTTATGTCTTTATAATAAATTATTCACTATTGTAAAGTCACACCTAAATAAAAACAACCTTGAAATTTTAATGGCACACAAATTGTGCCATCTTAACAAAATAACAAATTAATATGTATGCCAAGGTTTTCATTTATCAATTTGAAATAAAACAAAAATTGGATCCCTAATATTACTATGTCAAATTATTTTGATATACACATTAGAATCTTGAATGAACATACAAATATTTATTATTTAAACTTCAATCATAAAAACTATTTGTAACTTTACAATAAAAATTTGGCTAATATTGATACAAAAAGAACCCTATTTAAATTGTTATAGATGAAAATAAATTAGGTTAGCATTATATATATTATGAAATCATCCTTCCTTGAAACTAAAAAGAAAGACCCAAATAATACCATGTTATATGGTTCACTTTCATTTACGTGATAGTTTGAGAAACATTATAGGACTAGATTATTTTAATCTACATAGAACTTTTGATGAAATAATCATTGTATGTTAAGTCTATACAAAATTTCATTAATCTTATAACAATCCAGTTGTATAAGACATCTTTTCAAAAAACACTTGTGATATTACAAGGTCAAGTATAAATATATTTTTACACCTATTTCTAGGTTTTTTAGAGAGACCTCAACTAGTTTCTTATAATGGAATTCTATTTGTACTTCAAGGACAAGTTAAGGTTCCTTGATTAAGTATATTTTTTGGATTCATTTAATGCTCAACAATATCATAAAATATGATAAATAAACTCTAGTTACAACGTTCCATCTATATTAAATGTAGAGACGAGGTTGCATCAAATTCCATTACATATTAAATTATTCTAATTAATATTATGCAAAAATGTCTATAATATTGTAGAATTTTATAATTAGCATTGTCATAAGGTGAAAGTATGACCATGCATAAATTTAAACTAAATCACTACTAACCCAAACATAAAAACCATGTAAACTAAATGTTGTAATTTAAAACAAAGTAAACATCAAGTAGAGAAGTATTTTCAATAATGTTCTCAAGTGAGAGACCTATACACATATACAACATTATTTTTATTTGAGCTACCACAACTCGTTAGAAAAATATCTTGAACTTAGATACTTAAATTCTTACAATTTTTATTCCACTAAAGTTTCTCATTTTTATAAATAACAATCATTCCATCATACTTCATGTTCAAGGCCTTGATAATCTCTCCCTTATAGTCACAGACTGATTTTGTGTAAGCATTGACACTATCCATGGTGGTTTTTTTATAGATATAAATTTTCCACTTAAACACCAAAATTATACAATGTAGTGTCTCATTCAACATTCTAAATTTATCCATGACCCAAATATTCTCATCTATTACATGTTCCAACCTCTCACTTGTTGTCCTTGAGTTTTATAGAAGGTCTAAGTAAAACTAGTTATCCCTAGAGAGAACCATTTTTAATAGGGCTAGTGATAGCCTAACACCCACATGGGTTGACTCAAATAGATTTCCCTCACATCTTATACTTTCCAAAATGTCTTTTAGTTCTTCTATGTTTTCCCTAGGTGTCTTCTCAACCTCATACATAGGGAACCATGCACTAATACATAATACCATAATTTAGATATTTTTAATATTAAAAATGTTATTGGGTCCCCCTATTATTTATGAAAGTACATTATTTTAGTTTCCAAAATCTCTAACCTCTACCTTCTACTATAATAAAACTAAGTCTAAAGTATCCTTATTACAATTAGTTTGGGGTTCCAAGTCGGTTAAGGCCATCCTTATGGTTTTCATTTCTTAAAAAATATAATGAAATTAAGTAATACCTTATAAATAAATTCATGTAAGTAAATCAAAACCCTTGGGATAGTTAATGACATGTTATGAACTTAAAATATAACTATCATAAGGAATAGTGTTTAGTCTAAAATTTAAGATTTTTAGAATTGGGTTACTATCCCAAGGATAATGTACCATATCAAGATTCCAAAACAATGTAAAGGATACAATCATAGTTTACCCTATATTTTCTAAACTAGATTTAGTGTAGACAAAGTGTCATCAAGATTAAGCATTAAGTTTAAGAAGCCTCTATGTAGGCAAATTAGCCACTATTCCTATATCATTATCATAGTTTAAAATGTAAGTGATTTTATGAAAACAAATCAATTCAATCATTCATGAACAATAACTTAGCTAGGAATACCTTCTAGTAGCTGGTCATGTTTCAAGACAAAGGTTTATTCACAATAACTAATTTGCATATTAGGATTTGAGATTATATTTTCCCCAGTGATCTATAATATCTTAAAGCATAAATCACTTTCACTATACCATTGTGTAGGCATATAAAAAATTATAATAAATATCAAACTAAGTTGTTATGTTAAACTAAATGGAGCCATTATATATTCTCTTAGTATAATTTTTCACTTCACATTGAACATCTCATAGGTTCATTTCCCACCAACCATAGAAATATAACCAAATTAAATGCATAAGTTAAATGATATATTAAATAGTTGAAGATATTTTCAGGAAATTGTTTATGTTAGCTAAGTAAAATGGGTGATACCTTATTCTACTCACCCCATCTACATGATGCTTCAAGAATTAAATTAGTATTGGGTGACTAGGTGAAGAATGTGATAATATGTGATAGAATATAAAAGTTTATAAAACATGTAACATAAATAAAACCATAAAAATTCAATAAAAAAATAAATTAATATATGTAATATTCTCCTAAGTGAATAAAATCCCAAATAAATTGACCACATAGCATGTAGGAGTTGTTATAAAGATGTTGGAAGATGATAATAAGGGATTAAATTATTGTTACAATAACTACTACACAAAATGCTAATTGATAGAAGTCGATTGGTTAAATTTTAAAAATTACTACAAAATTTTATGTTGATGATTAGAAAGGGGATTCACCTCAATTTAACAACTTGGTACCTTAGGTACAAGTTCAACTTCCTTGATTAAGCATTGCAAATAATTAAAAAACCATAGGATTATGTTGGGTGATTTATTATTTTTAGGAATAGTGGAGTTTTATCCCTAATTAATAAATGGGTATGAGTGGATAAAATCACAAATAATATACTATAATTATGCTACCAATTTGTGAAATTTGACTATAGTTAGGTCTTTTCTAAAAATAGTATTAAGAGAGAGAAAATTAAACTTATCTAATTCTATACTAGTTTGACTGAGATAGGGTCTAAAAATCTATGTGCAGGCTTGGGAGATTATCACAAATAAGAATCTAGAGTTTATTTCATAATTAGATAGGACCATTAAAAATAAGACATCCTATTGTCTGGTGCTATAGTCCTAGTCTTGCCACTGTTATCCAAACTAGTCACAGAGATCTAATTTTTTTTAGGTTTTGTTCATAGTGTTTGTGTGAGCTCATGTACCAAATTTTAGATCCTTGATACCAATGAAAATCCTTGTAGAGATAATTATTCATGTGCTTGTGTCTTATATGAAATTAAATGGAACTTTGTAAAATAGGGAAAATTAGTTAGTGTGTAAAGGATATGCTGGATGCACTTTACACCTTGTGTGTGGGTACACTACCTACATACCAATACTCTGAGGAGGGATCAAGATATATGTAGTTCTACCATTAAAGTGCTTGGTACAATAGTGTGATGAAAATGCAAGTAAATTCAAAACTAGGTGTACTTGGAATGATTAAGGACTAGTGTAAAGGTTTGAATAAGCTTGAAGTGATATTAGATGGATGTATGTAGAGAATAGGGAAAGGTGATTAAGTAGTCTTGCTTGTATTCTTGATTATCTCTTATAAAATAGTGCCAACACTTCTAAATAGACTTTGAGTAGAATTTTATAAGGGATTTAATGATCATGGGTTAAATGAATTTACATTAGGCTGACATGCATTAGGATAAGGATTCAAAAAAATATGACCATTAGAAGCCAAAATGCACTTGGACAACAACACCAAAAATAAGACACCCTAAGTTTTAGTGTTATAGTCCATGTTTGGGCACTATTGTCCTAAGGGTAGGAGACCTAGGGTGATGGATTTGTCATGGAAATAACAATATGGGTTTATAAGGGTTTAGTCTGGGAGGCTACAGATGATTGGGAATAAGTGAAAACATGCCTATAAGGGTCATAAGAGCAAGCAAGATGGACCTATGGATTGGGTGTTATTAGCCAAACTCAAGTTACCAAATTTTGCATTTGATATGACTGCATTCCCCCCCTCTTTATTCTAGTGATGCAACAAAGTGAAATATTAGGATAAAGGAAAAATAGAAAGCATACTTGAACTTACCTATAAAGGTGAAGCTCATGAAGTTGTCTGATGTTGGATGTGCATAGAGAGAGAACGGTGTGAAATGTGAATCTATAATGAAAAACATAGAGTAAATCAATCCTTAATAGATATGATATATATAAAATAAGAATATACAAAAGATGGGTAAGATAGAGAGGAAGAGAAAGGAATGAATACACCTCACCAGGTACGTGAACCAATATAAAACTTGTGATGTTAGATTGTGTTGGGTGTGTGCTATACCAAAAGTAATATCGTAAATGGAGCTGAGTTCTCAATTCCCTAAAAGTCACTCAAAAATGCAAAGTTAGGCCCTTTGGGTCTATCATTACCTACTAAATGAAGCTAATGAATCATGCATGTGTCAATTAATGTTTGGACTATGTGTCTAATCCCTCTGAATAGGTGGATCAAGAATACAAAGGATAACTAGTCCTTTGGCTCCATCATTGCCCCATGAAGTGAACCTATGAAGTAATACCAGTATGGAATAGATGTCATATGACATGGATTTTGAAGCCCATAAATGTACTATGATCTAACAATGTTGGCATGGATAACTGAATGTATGCTAGAAACTAGGCCACTCTTGGCCATTTCAAAAGATGGAGATTAGGCTTGTATGAAAGCCACTTTGAAACTAGTGCAATAGGCTTATGTGGAAGCCAACTCAAGAACTTAAGTACTCAAAAAGTTAAGCTTGTATGAAAGCCAAACTTGAAAAAGGATGCCAACCACCTACAGATGGAGTAAGGCATGCAACTACTGAGAAATGCTTGGAAAATAAACTAAACTTAGAATAAGGGGAGGATCAATGTGCCACGCACATTGCCTCTATTCAATAGTGTCTAGAACATGGATTCTAATCTAGAAGTTATATCAATTGCCTAATTTGAATTTAAATTGGCAGTCATCATGCTGCACATGATGCCCCTATATCTAGATTCTCTAAGCAAAAAATGTACTAAAACATACTGAATCTAGACTATATAAAGTTGACAAACCTGTGACTGAACTCACTTTTATATTTGTTTCTAAAAAAATTGATTTTTATACTATCTGGATAGGAGTGCCGAAAATAGGATACCATGCTATTCGGTGCTATAGTCTAACTTTGGTTCTAATATCTAGGGCTAAATTTGGTAACTGTTCTGGATTCTCTATTATCTACCTAGTATAATGTCTAGATTTCATTTTGAGTGTTTTGGAAACTAATTTTTCAACTTTTAGGAGCTTTGATCTATGTGACAAAACCCCTTTTAATTGCCCCCTCTTCTGAGTTTAGGAATGAATATTTTACAATGACTACCCTCAGAAGAAAGAGCCCTGTAATTTTGTTAAGATGGAAATATACATGATATATCAATGATAATCAACAAGATATCTCAAGATATAACATGGTTTGTATTAAGAGATTAATAGATCAATAGGTGTCTATATATATAGATATAATAATGTAATAACATGTGAAATGTACTGAACTAGAGTCAAAAGTGTTAGTTGTTAGTTGTTAGCAAGGAAGGATGGAGCATGATATCCATCATGGCATCCAAGAAAGCAAGGAAATACATGATATGGATCACGGCATTATAAATAGGAAAAGTAATCAAGCAACAAGCATACAAAGCTAGAAGAAAGAAGTATACAAGAGTGGCCAAGGGGCTAAACAATCAATGGACATGTGCACATGTCACTCAAACTTGAAAGCAAGCATACAAGGCATGTTCAAATGCCACATACACATAAATTGAAACAAGCAAGGTTGGCACAAGGGCCACAGGCACATATAAGAGCACAAATAAAGGACATTGGTAAATGTCCTAAGGCACACACATGAATATAAGTAAAGGACATTGGAAAATATCCTAAAACACATACAAGGCATGGAACAAGAACTGAGAAAATACAAACTCATCAAGCTACACTAAGAAAAAAAGGAAAGCATGTATATACTGGAAAGATAGAATCACATCTAAATAATCAAAGTAAGAGTGAAAGTATGTAAGACATATTAGTACAAGACTAGGTATATGCTAGGAAATACACAAGTGTAAGATATTAGTGAAATGTTGATATAATAATTTATGTGATCTAGTAAGTAATGTACATCAACATGATAACTTGGAGTGTGTATTGTAGGAATGATATAATTTGGATGGTGTAGTCATGTAGAAGATTCCCCCAGTGGGTATGTATATTGATGTGTGTCTCAAATGTAGAAGTAGGATGCCCCTTCAATGGGTAAAGTGAAGCAATCAAGGATTTGGATGTCACTACACACACTCAACAAAGATCAAGTGAATCATGGTAATGTAGATAAATCGACAAATAAAAACATAGAATAGAAAATGTAAGTATAACATAGTAGTAGCAATGTAAAGCATGGATGGTGCATATAATTAAAATGTTTTTATGTTTTGGATATATTTGAATGATTTTGGTATTTTTGATATTTTTTTTATATATATATTTTTTTTAAATAAACTATGTACAAGAGACATTGAGAAGAAAATGATACTAACCAATGAGTCTTGAATGAGAATCCCTATCATGATGTCCTGTATCGAACAAAGGTATCATGCATGATCATGAAGTATGATGGAAAGGCTAAGACTATGATTTTGAAGGCTATGTGCATTGTAAATGTTCTAAAATCTTTGAAGTAGAAATTGACCGTGGGATCCCTCTGTAACTTTGAGAAGCGGATGTAACTATAGGGCTCTTAAGGACCCATATACAAGTATGATAAGCTCTCTAAACATGTGCTTTATGTGTAGACGTATGAGATCTCAATGAAACTGCTGTAGGTGTGAATATTGTAGCTAGAAGCTATCTAGAATCCCAAAGTTTCGGAGGTATATGAAACCTCTTTACTAGCAATGAATGCCTCAACTATGTCTGAATCTATACCTAAGGAAGAACCATAACTGGTTGGGAAACTGAAACTAGTGGAGAAGCTAGAACTGGTGACTTGAAAGGAAATGGCTCTAAAGTGGGTAGTGGTAACTCATATAGAACTCCACTAACTATAATAACTTGATTAGCATAAATGGATTTCATGCATCTATGAGCTATAGATGGTACTGCTCAAATTTTCTAAATCCATGGATGACCAAGTAACATATCAAAAACTCCTAAATTGGGAACTATGGTGAAATGTGTGGTCACATGTGTTGGACTAGTTTGTAAATGAAGTATAATCTCACCTAATGAACTTTGTATGTTCCCATTGAATCTATTGATAACTATATCTATTAGAATGATATCCTTCTTTGAATACCCCAAATACTACAATAATATAATGGTGCACATGTTGACACTGGAACCATTATTGATGAGAACATTGAGAATGGGCTGATTATGAATATGTGCGTTGATAAAGAGTGCATTATAATCTAAATTATCCTTAATAATCTCTTGATATGAGAAGGATATCAAAGGTCTAGTTGGAACCCTGGACTCATACACACCTATCATACCACTTAAAGGATATGACTCAATTGAAGGTGCCTAGTATGTAACTGGTAGAAGATGCACATGGTATGTGTGGTGAACACCTAATGTGTCCCCTTTATATTTATTAGAATGATATGGAAATGGATCTAAGAATATTTTCAAAGCTTTATCTTATGTTGGATTAGCATATAGAGGCTCAACTAAAGTGTCAAGATCAAGTAGGTTGTCATCTATCAAGTCTTGTATCTTATATCTTAGACTAATGCATCGATTTCTAGTGTGGCCTGGTGCCCTATGAAAATCACAAAATGCATGCTAATCATATCCCCATGGAAGAGGCTTTTTTGGGTCAACTTCTCAAATAGGAGGGAGAGTGATGATGTTATATTCCAATAACTGCTATAAAACTTTGGCTGGAGAAACTGGTAGATTGGTAAATGCACACTGAGGAGGTGATGATAAAACCACACGCTAAAGGGGCTATGAAGTTGCATTGACTATTGGTTGATTCTAATTATTGTTATAATTGACTTTGACATTGTATGGGACTTTCCTATTACTGTTATTTGTTGTGTTTGGAATGATTTTATACTTGAGTTTGCCCATTGAAATGAGTTTCACTTCTCTTTCCTTTAATGTATGACATAATTTAGTGAAGGAAGAGAATCTTTTGAACATAATAGATTCATGCAATTCTAGTACAAGGATCAATTTGAAGAGATCGTCTAACTCCTGATCTACCATGGGGATAGTAATCTTAGCCAAGATGGTCTTATATCAAAGCACATATTTTGTGAGATGCTCATTTGATTTTTGTTTATATTGTGCAATTTGTGCATAAGAGACCTTATCACCAATGTTGATACTAAAATGTGCTAGGAATATGTCAGCTAAAGGATTGAATGCATTGATCGATTGATTGAAAAGACTATAGAACCATTATAAATCATAATCCTTTAGACTCCATGGAAATAACTTGGTAAGTAGCTAGTCATTTGGTACATAATCCAAGCATACTACGTGAAAAGCTCTCAAATATGTCTCTGTATCACCCCTTCCATCATAAAGAGTAATCTTATGTTGAGCAAGACCTTGTGTCAAGGGTGTAGAAGCAATGTGACATGCCAGTGGTGTATGCAAAAGAGAAAAATAATCTAAAGCCTATGTAGGTCTAGTGGCACCTTGCTCAAGATGTAGCACCTTGGATTGAAGAGATCTTATCTCTTGCACAAGGGCTACCACATCAGAAGATAGGGATGTACTAGCTATAACTGGTGGCATAGAGGTAGGTTGGGATACTATAAGGGGTTGTTGAGACATAATTTCCCCTGTAATGTCATTTTTAACAAGTTGCTTTATAGGAATGGAAAATTCAACTTGTTTAACGTTTTTGATTTGCATGAGAGATTATAATATAAGAGTATGATCTTGATGTTGTTCCCTGAGTCTTTCTATAAATATTTGGAAGATTAAATATTTATTGAGGACAACTTCATTATCAACAATGGGTAGAAGTGGATGAGTAGTCCAATGTGGTGGAGCATGAGCATCAATGTGTAAATCATCATTGGTATTTTCATATTGCTCATTGTTTGAATCATTTTGATTAAAATTGGTATAATTTAGATGTGTAGAATATATATATGGAGTCTAAATTGGTTGTTTATCCATAGTATATGGTCGATTTGAAGGGATTTAGGTGAATTTAAGAGGATTTACACTAAGTCTTGCACTTCATCTCGAAGGAAGAGATGCAATGAACTTGGGTGGCATAAAGAAAATAACTTGGATAATATTAAAAAATATTAAATTGATATAATATAAATAAGGAACTGGAATATGCATATAAAGGATACAAAGCTCCCAAACATGTAAGGTGATACCTCGAGAAGCAAAATAGGAGCTAGTATATGCAACTAGGGTTTTTTCAAAAATATTTTGCAAAATACTATGAATTTTTGAAATTGAAATTGGATTTCTGAGCTAAGTATGCAAGATAAAATTTATAAATTTATGGGAAAGTGTTTGATTTAATGGGACCTAGTAAATACAACTAGGCTTTTGATAAAAATATTTTTTTGAAAATTACTATGAATTTTTAAAATTTGAAGTGGTTTTTTGATTTTAATATGCAACTAAAAATTCAAAAAATGATTGGAAAATTACTGGGAGCTAGTTGATGCAACTAGGGTTTGAAGTAAATTTATTTTAAAATTTAATACAAAATTTTAAAATTTGAGAGGAATTTTTTATTTTAATATTCAAGAAAAAATTCAAAAATTAATGTGAAAAATTAGCTAGGAATTTACCCTATGGTTTATAGGGGTTTTATGTGAAATTTGAAGTAAGTTAGGTCCACTAAATGATTTATTATTTTTATGAATAATGGAGTTTTATCCCTAATTAATAAATTGGTCTGAGCAAATAAAATTAATAAATAATATACTATAATTAGTTATTGGTCTGTGAAATTTGACTATAGTTAGGTTTTTTTTGAAAATAGTATTGAGAGAGAGAAAATAAAACTTATCTAATTATATAATATTTTGATTGAGATAGGGTCTAAAAATCTATGTGCAAGCTTGGGAGATTATCACAAATAGGAATCTAGAGTTTGTTTCTTGATTGGACAAGATTACCAAAAATAAAACACCTTATTACTTGATGTTAAAGTCTTAGTCTTGTTGTTGTTGTCCAAACTTCTCATAGAGATATAATTTTTCTAGGTTTTGTTCATAGCATATGTGTGAGCTTGTGTACCAAATTTTAGATCCTCATTTTCAATAGAACTCCCTGTAAAGCTGATTCTTCATGTGCTTATGTCTTCTATGCAATTAATGGAACTTTGGCAAATATTGAAAAGGGGTTAGTGTTTAAAGGATATGATTGATGCACTTTACACCCTATGTGGGGGCATGATGCCTACATACCAATAATTCAAGTAAGGATCAAGCTATATGTAGTTCTCCCATTGAAGTGATTGGTGCAAGTGTGATGAAAATGCAAGTAAATACAAAACTAGGTGTACTTGGAATGACTAGGGACTAGTGTAAAGTTTGAATAAGCTTGAAGTGCTATTGGATGGATGTATGTAGAGAATAGGGAAAGATGCTTGAGTAGTCTTGCTTGTATTCTGTCTTCTCTCTTGTAAATGAGTGGCAACCCTTCTAAATGGACTTTGAATGGCCTTTTATAAGTGATTTCATGATCATGGGCTAAATGAATTTGCATTATGACAACATGAATTAGGATAAGGATTCAAAAATATATGACCATTCAAAGCTAAAATGCACTTGGATAATAGCATCAGAAACATGACACCCTGAGTTTCAACACTGTAGTCCAAGTTTGGGCACTATTGTCCTGAGGGAAAGATACCTAGGGGAATGGATTTGTCATGGAAGTAGAAGTATGGGTATACAAGGGTTCACTATAGGAGGCTATGGATGATTGAGAATAATTGAAAACATGCCTTTGAGGGTCATGAGAGCAAGCAATATGGACATATGGATTGGGTGTTATTAGCCACACTCAAGTTACCAAATTTGGCATTTTATATGACTACATTGGGACTACCTATAAAATACTCCATATAATCAATCAAAATGTTATATTATAACTCATCCACCCTCTTTTTCTTCCTCCATACACTAACATTCATTGACCTTTAATACACCACACACACACTTTACATTGAACACCAAACAATATGTGACTTGAAAGAGTGAATAAATCTACTAGGTAATGTAATAAAAAGAGATGAAATGATACCATTACATACTTATCCTTGGCCTAAACAAACCCTATATGCAATAGCATATTACCATATAAAATGAGAAGAAATATCGCATGGTGTGTTATGTTATTATAATAAATAAATACATCAAATGAGACAAGTGTAGGGAAATTAGAGAATTTGCATGAAATATCCTTCCCAAAAATCATGCACATATTCTTATTGAGTACTTTATCCCATAATAATGAATTTTCAAACATGAATTCATAATGATTACATGTGAACATGATGAATTTGAACTCAGCTATAACCAAGCGTAAACACTAAACCCTTGTATTAGACACTTGGCAATGTTGGTCATGACATACCTTCAATTTACATTAGTTATGCATACATATATCAATATTGAACACCCTTATCTCCTACCCCCTTACCATCTATGGGAGTAACCTTCTTGATTTACTATTAGTCACATATAATAAATATAGTATGTGCCTAACTTACTTAATATCATACTCAAACTGTCTCTTGATTATTAGGTGATAGTTTTTGCTTTCTAAGCGAGTCTGCCAGAACTCAAATAGATTCATAATTTCAAAGATGTCCAACCCTAATATAGCTTTCCCCCCACTAAGTAATGATCATTTTAAAAACTAAAATTTTCTTTATAGGTTATATCTACATTCCACATAAATTAGTCATGTGATAAGATACCCAAATAGTCAGCTATCTGTACATAATAAGTCTAATCATATTTACTTATCTATGATCCATCAAGACAACACTAAGCAAACCTATTCTATCATGTGAACATGGAAAGTGAATGCCTTAAACTTTCTAAACAAAAAATCATTCACAAGGATCATGGCTTAGCAGGTTTAAAACATCTAATCCATGTCAAGTTTGTCATTTTCAAGTTTCAAAGTCTATATCATAGTTTGAATTCATAAAATAAGCACCATTGCATTATAAAATTAAAGGGAATAAATATGTGTAGTTTAATTTTCCTCCTCAAATTATTGGATATGTAGACAATGCTTATTCATTCATTATGGAGTGGTTGAGGTCAACACAACCCATTACTCTTCCCCATTTTTACAGGTTAAAATAGTGTCAAAAGTGGTGCTAGGGTTTTGAATTGAAAAATAGAAATTTATATATTTTTCACACATAGCGAGAACTTGATATCGCACATGATAGTTATTTACAAGCACGTGTAATGACCTACACTGATATAGTGAGGCATAGTCTATATAGATGGATCTAATAGAAGGTAGATGCCTACAACAGATATAAGTGTTTATTAGTGATGGATTATTGTCTCTAGAACCAAACATCCATTTTACTAATTGAAGTGAATCTTAATCCATTTCAAGTCATGTATGTCACCTTTACACAGTCTCAAACATGAATAGACCCATAACAAGATAAGTATATTAATCATTTTAGTGTTTTCCATAAATAATAAATTATAATTGTTCAATCATACTTTGTTATATCATTGAAAACTATTTTAATTTTGACATATATATTAAAAAAATTATCTTGTTATATCCCATTAAATCAAAAATAAGGTGAAACATTATGGTGAGCCCAATCCTTATAGTGGGCACTTCAAACCCTAAGATTTCCCTTAAAGTTCCATAATTATTTCTAGGGTTTCATATTTATGAATTCAAAGTTGAATTTTAGACATGATTTCTAATTTCCTATCACTCACCTTAATATTCATGGTTATAATGAATATACAATGTTTTTATTTTTGAACACATGTTATGATTGAGTTGATTACATGTTGCTTCCATTTAATATGCAATATATTTTTCAGCTATTTAATCCCATGGGTCAAATATTTAGATAATAATTATAATAAAAATATTTAGCTTTCCTTAATTCATACAATCTAAAAATCCAATCTGGGTTAATTCTAGTTAATACTAGATGTCAAAGGGCATGTATCACTCCTTTTATTTCTCCTCCCCCTAGACCTCAATATTTTTTTAGATACCATCCCACATCCATTATTCACCACAATCATATATTGGATACAGTGATCTGTGTTTTTACAACATTAAGAGTTAGGGTGCCCCACCATGTGTGGAAGATTAGAGGTAGTTAACAAGTTCCTCTTCCTTCCCCTCCACCTCCCAATAGGTCAACCAAACAAATTAAATAACATGATACCATTTATCAAATTTAAAATACTCATTCTAATATTTATATCCTTGAACTTCTTAAGAGGTCAACCATATATGAGGATATTCTATAAGATTCATTATGCAATATAATTTTTCCAAATGATATAGAGACTACATTTTTGCCTCCATTATGAATGCATCAAAGAATAGTAAAGATATGATTTCTTTTGAAAATTGAGATTTGTCTACGAAACATATAATAAAATAAAATATCCCTTTTTAATTCATGCCAAAGTCAAAAATATGGGAGTTAAACATGTATTGATTAATAATGAATTGGGAATGAATATATGTAACATAACACTTTTGTAAAAAATGGGTTTCAGTATGGATATTATTTAAAAACCAAATCATAGCATAAGATTATTTGATAATATTCTTGGCTAAACACTTGGAATAATATCATTGGATTTGACATTTGACCCAAGACATTGACTACTATGTTTTAAGTCATGCCTAATTATCTACATTATAATTTACTCTTGGGTGAAACATGGATACATATGGAAGCAATAACATATATGTTTGAAATTAATGCACAAGACACATTTTTATACAATTATTTTGGATAATCATCCCCTTAAAATATTAAAATGATGCTGCATAATAATGAAGGTAATCCACAATGTCTCCATCAAAAAAGTTCCCAATGGACAAAATTCATATGTTTGAGGTTTTAGAATCAATCAAATTAAATGATAAATAACTCATTAAAACCATGGAAATCAATTAACTAAAAATGAATAAATCATATACTAATGGTGAACAACAAAAATAACAATACCATATCTTACCCCACTAGTTAGTTCATAAAATCCAAATTATATAAATACAAAAAATGATGATAGTGATGATGAATATAATGAAATACAATGGAATATATATTACTATGAAATAAAATAATTCAATATAGTCAAAATGGTGGTAAATAATTATTTTAATAATATATCAAAACAAAATATCCATATGTTAAGTGCACCATTAAGGAAGATGTTTTTACAATCAAGCAAGATTCGGGCATAAGAACAAATTCACAATGTGCAATGTATTAAAGGTTTAGAACATAATTTAGTAAAGAATGTGGAGTTTATGGATGGAAAACACCCATAAATTTATAATTAATGAGCATTTAAGATAAACCCAACATCATATTACACATTTTACTTGATAAAAAAATGATTCAGTTACCTAATACTAGGCTTATAACTATGGGTCATTTATCACATTAAGAAGGCAATTCATATTGTGATTACCATAGAATAACTAGGCATGGAAATATAATTGTGTAGCATTGCAATAAAAAAAATTAGAAGTATAATAATAAAGGATCATTACAGTAATATAGATAGAGAAATAACAACCAATAGTAATACCTAACAAATCTTGGCACACAAATTAAGCATGAAAAATATTCAAGAATCCATGACAAGAAATATTGAATATTATAGTATACATTGAGAATAAATATTAATGAAAAAATTAGGTTGATTATGAAGAATACCTAAGCACATGAAATATTACATTCTTACAATATTTGGGACATCACATTGATGAATTATAATACATTGCACCTTTTTAAGGATTAGTTGGACATATCATTCTATCAATTACTTATGGGCTAAATTTAGTTGACACATTCATGTTGGTGATGAACCATACCAATAATTTGAGGGATAAACTTGGATAACAAGGGTTATAATAGATGTAAGGCACATCAAAAATACAAAATCAACAAATTATCTTCAGGTAAGTGCACATAATTACTAGATTATTCTGTGGACATCTTACAATAATGTGTATGCATTATAACATAATGCATATGCACAATGTCTATAACACAAGTGCATTATTTGAACTTAGGATTAAAAAAATCAGAGCCATAATGCATCATTATAACCTTTATAAATAAAAAAATACTTAAACCCATGGCCATTCTCATTCTCATTTATTTTATTATTTATTTTGAGCTTATCTACCCTAGACTATGTTCATGTTGTGTCCTAAGGAGGATAAAACACATTACCATCACCCGTGTCCTCCAAAAATTAAAAATGCTACCATATAGGGAAGGTAATAAAGAAAAAATAAAACCTATTATCACTTGATTTTAACATTTTTTTCGCATTATTTTATTGTTAAAACACTTTTTAATAGCCCGTTAAAGTGAAAGATAATCGCTTGCCAACCCTCCACCTAACCCTCCTAACCTTTATAACCCTTATAACCCTCCCACAATTACATAATACCCCTTATATTGTGCACCTATTTTCTTAATTCCCTAGGGTTAATACTAGGCCAAGTTGACTCGATAATAAGTTAAATTGATAGATAGAAATAATATAGGGATAGATGTATGGATTACTATGTTGAAAATTATCATCACATGAGGTGAAGGATAAATAAATCTCAAAATACTTAATTTATGCCTTATTTATTGATCTAACAACTAATGCACCATTTCCACTATCCACAAAATGGTTTCCAATCCACCGATGGTAGATGGTTTTGTTATGGACAACATGACCCCTTTTATTTGAAATGAAGGACCACTCTAAAAATTTCATGAACCATAGCTTCAGATTTATTTATTTATTTCTTATCAATGATGCCTGCTCAAATCTTTAAAAGATACATCGCCTTGATTTATTCAAGCAATAACATACCTCTTTTAATTTTTATAAAACAATAAGTAGTGTTTGTTCTCTTTTAGTATATTATGACACTAACATTATAGGTTGATTTTGACTTGGGTAAGCTAGAGTCTAGTTCCCTTCCCAAAGCAATAAACTTTTTATCATTTGTGGCCAATTAAGATCTCTATAGTTGACAGTTAAAATTCAATGTATTGTATTATATTTATCTTTATTACTTAGTCATTTTATGAATCTCATAGAGCTTGACCAAATAAGAGGATACCACATCATTAGGAGTTAAAAAGGGTAGTCCCTCAGACCTATCAGAGATATTAAATCCTAGGATAACCTAATCGAATGGGAAATTACCTTGTCATATTGAATCAGAGTGGCTAGTCCCTCAGACCTATCAGAGATGTTAGAATCTAGGAGAGACCAATCGAATGAGAAGCCACCATGTCATCGAGAGTTAGAAAATCCAATCCCCCATACCTATTAGAGATGCTAAAACCTAGGAGATCTTGACTGAATGGGAAATTACCATGTCATATTGAGTTAGAGCATCTAGTCCCCCAAACTTATCAGAGATATCAGAGCTCGAGAGAGCCTGAATGAATGCGAAGCTACCACATCATCAAGATTCAGAAAGGCTAGTCCTCAAGATCTATTATATATGTTAGATATTAAGATATATTAGCCAAATAAGAAGATGCCACATCATTAGGAGTAAAAAACTCTAATCCACTATACCTATTAGAAATGTTAGATCTTGGGAGAGCCTAATCGAATAGGAAGCTACCACATCATCAGGAGTCAAAAAGGCAATCCCCTCAAACTTGTTAGAGATGTTAGAGTCTAAGAAATCCCAACCAAATTATAAGCTACCATGTCATCATGAGTCAGAAATGCCAATCCCATAGACCTGTCAGAGATGTTAGAGCCCAAAAGAGCCTGATTGAATGGGAAACTATAACATCATCAGGAGTAAAAAAAGCTAGTCCTTTGGATCTATTATAGATGTCAAATCTTGGAAGAGTTTGACTAATTAAGAAGCTACCATCTCATCTAGTGTGAGGATGAACTAGTTTCCACTTGTGACTTGGGAAGCTTATAATAAAGTACAAATGAGACTTGAAGGCCAATTCAGGTGTTCCATGTGTCCCATGTAACACATCACCTAACTAAAGAGAATAACATGGAGTAAAAAAGCCATTCTTAGGTGTTAATCATTAATGGGAGGACCAATAAATGGATGAAATTCATCAAAAACTAGGATTTAGCTGAGGGGCCTCTAATGGATGTGAATATGTGCCTACCACATACTAGGTATTAATATAATGGTAAGCTAGACCTGATTGGAAAGCTTTGAAAACATTCCATCACCATTGTTATATATGGTCAGAGGTGGATGATCATGGGTTCCAAATTCAATTTTAGATTTAGAAATAAAGGGAAAAAATATAGCCACCAACTCAATTTCAAATTCATAATAGTGAGCCACCAAATTCCATTAATGAAGGAAGATGTATGCATGCACTTATAAAGCCTAAGAGAATCCCATTACTAGTTACCATTAATACCTTAGGATAAATCTTGGAATCTTCACTATTAAAGTGGCACAAAATCCATGTATCCTATGCCTTTGATGTTTAAAGCTCCCTAAATTACCCTTTCATCCTACTTCAATGGCTACTATGTTCTCAAACCTGAAGGTCAATCCCAAGTACCAGGACACCACTTTACTTGCTAGTTTAATCAAATATAAACACTATAATAACATATTTAAGGTAAATGAGTAGGTCCCCAAATATTTTTGGAATGTTGATGAGTAGTTGGATGAGTACAAGGATGCCCTTTACTCTTATAAAAGGTGTAGAATCCATAGATTTATGGCTAAACCAGAGGCATTTCCCTATGTTGACCTACTAAGAAACATCCTCCACAAGGCTATCTACATGTAGGATGCTACCAGTGATTGGGTGTGCTCACCCACCTCTTGGTTCTAGATTGTTGATATATCTGAGAATGCCTTCAAGGTGTAATATTCCCTCCTAGACTTCTCTTTCTCATATGATTTAGTGACAGTGTCAGATTGAATGGACACTTACCAGATTTATGACATCCTCTATGACTAGGTTGAAAGCCTCAACTCCAACTGGGTTAATAAGGAAAATATCAATGCATATATAGTTTAGACCTTCTAAGAGGAAGTCTGGGTAGGCATGATCCTATTGAACCAACTATTCAGATACCTAGACTACTAGCATGTCAATGAGATATGGGTGCCCCTTATGCACATGATCTTGACTCACTTTGACATCCTAAACATTAAAGGCTTGATCAAATTCAAGTTGGTCCATGCCATTGTAGATGCCTAAAATGGGGGTAAATTTTACATGATGAAATACCTACTTGATCAAATTTGTGGGATGCTCTCATTCACACCTTTGGTCTTTCCTATGTGGGTTCATGGTGGTCTAACCATCCACATGGTCTTCTACAAATTGTATGGCCACTAGTTCCACCAACATGTTTAGGACATCTATGACCACTTCTACCTTATCATGTACCAAATGGTCAATGAAGTTTTGATGCCCCAGCTCTCAAAAATAATCTAGGACTCTATCATAGCCATCAAGGATTATTAGCTATACAAAGATGACATAGTGATTTGAGTCACAGACTTCATCTAAGACTCCCCATGCTTGCCATATTATATACCTAACTACTTATCCAAATATGATATCACCTATAAACTAGTGAATAACATCTTTAGATTCTATGCACAATGTTAGTAGAAGGTGTGCCCATAGCTCCCAATCACCATACAGAGCCATGTCTAAAGAAACTTCCCCTTGATATAAAAGATAACAGTTGAGTGAGACTTCTTACCCTATAAAAATGCAAGATTTAGTATTAGGACCCTAAAATAATGATTTAGATCCATTTGGTGTAATATTCAACTGAACTCAACATCAACTATGACCATCAGTTGAAGATGATGAGCTCTATTTGAACATTACCAATGACCAAGAAGTTCTATCCTAGATAGTATCAAAGAATAATAAGAAAGGGAAGAAGGCTTAGACATGCCCCTCTACAACTCTTTTAGCTCCTACTCAATCCATAGAGGACCTAACTCTAATAGCTCTAGCCATCTCCTAGAGAATCTTATAGGGTATCCCATCACCTTCTCCTCCTCAAGATCCAACCCCAACTAAATTTATAGATTTGCCTTTGCTTCTTCCATTTTCTCCTTGTGATTTACCTCCACCTCCTCCATTTGTTATCCATAACCACCCCCACCTCCTATGATAGTACCATTAACCAAGTTGTGATAGAACTGAGCTAGGAATATATGCTACCAAGTAACCCAAGTACAACCTATTCAACCATAAATACTATAACCTCTAAGATTTGATGTGGCTAATAGCTTGAGAATGAGCTTGGAATGAGGCACCCATCTAAGCTCCCCCACTCACTCCTCTATCTCTTCCTATTTCCCTTCCACCCATTACTTCCACCTCGTTCTAATTCTTTATTCTAATACCCATTAGTTCAGCTCCACCCCTTATGTTTACCATTACTTCCCCTCCATTTTTTTCCTAAGTACCCATGGCCTCCATCATTATGAGCATCTTTAATTCCTTATTACCTTTAGATCCTCCCATCTCATAGCTTGGAATCCTTTCACTACCTCCCTTGGGTATGCCCTCAATAGTAGGCATGACTATAGCCTTTGAAATCTTGCTACCTATAGTAGGGATCCTCCCAATCCCCATTTTAATTAGCCTGATACTCCCCTACATAGATCCAAGTGGTTAGCCATTAGATCCTATGTTCCCTATCGTCTTGGTCAAACCATCCACCACAACACCTAAAAATGACCTAAGAAATAGGTCAAAGAAGATATAAAAGGTAACCCATACTCCAACTCTAGCTCAAAGGCCTTTAATTCTAGCTTTAACTCCTTTATAGGTATCAATGACCCCTCCAACCCTAGTAGCAATAGCTTAATGATGGATTCTCTCCCCCCTCTCTCTTATCCAAGGCTCCATCAGACTCATCTTTAACAAACCCTTTTTATCCCTATTATTCCATGACCCATTTTTAGGTGTAATCCCACCTTAAGTGAGAATAACTCAAGAGTAATGGTGAGCTCAAATGTTTCCATGGGCCTTCCCTTTTATTCTCTTTCCTTTCACTCTCATGCCCTCTCTACCTCTACTTATTTCCTCCTTCACTCCTTCCACTTCCTCCATCCTGTATCCTTCACCACATTTCTAGCCACACCCCCATAACTTGAGGAATGGTCTTGGGGTCACATGTGCCATAGGTGGATCTCTCAGGAAACCCATACATACAATAGAGTTTTGATAAAGCCTTTATGAACATGAAGAGGATGTTTACTTAAAGATTTGTCCAAGAGGGTAACCTAGTGATATAACAGACCCATCAAAATCTATTTTCCCTCATAAAGATGAGGACTACTACTAGAGATGATAATATGTCCAAGGAGCATTGTCCATCCTCTAATCTACCCATGATATGTTTGAGAATCTCCCAAAGGACATACAGATCCAAGTCCATACTCTTAAGGCTAAAGTGAAGAGTGCATTCCCATTCAAACTAATCGAAAACGTCAAGGACACCCTCCTGATACTTTTCTCAATCCTTGGGAATGTAGTGGGGTCTCAAGCTAAGATCAATGCAATAATACAATAAACATAGATATACATGGGGAGGATCACAAAAATTGATGGGAAGTGCTAGAAGTTGTAGGTAGTGGTCAACAAGAGGATGTTCTTAGATCTCAAACTGATGCCAACTTTAGATTTAGGGTTGTACAAAACTTATGTTAGGAACATGAGAATGGCAATGGATGAGTGGTTAGCCTTGGCCCACACTACAACAAAACCCTTATAAGAGGGAGAGAAGAAGATATTAACCTACTTCAATGATGTCAATATCTCCATGCTATTTCACCTAGATGACATTTTACTTGACTAAGGGGATTTTGGAGTCTACTTGGGTCAATTCAAATAGGTTATGAAGGATAAAGTGGCCAAGGTGAACCAAGAAGGAGATTAGAAAATGTTGGTGTTAAGGTATGGAGCTAAAAGCTTCACCAAATGAGCAAGTTGCAAGTTGCAGGATTTACATAGTCACCGTCGACAGTCAAAAACAGACCAGAGGCTGTCGACGTCGGTAGTAGGTCAACTGACGTCAGTCATAGGTAGACTGACAGGGACCGACGTCGGTCACTTGTGCATCCAGAATCTATTTTTGTAGGCAGAATAGAATGCTTGCATGATAGGATTAAGTGATAGTCTTAAGTCCGCATTTCTAATTTAAGTGGAACTAATTAGAGCCCTTGATTAGGAGGTGCATCTAGTGGTTGTAAATGCATGCTCATGTTTCCTAATACTATATATAGGATAGATCTTCATAGCTTATTAGTGGAATAGAACAGTACAAGAATTGTATATGTGTATCAATTCAGGTTGTTGGAGTTGATTGTAATTGAGAGAGAGAAATCTTGAGGGAAAGAGATCTAAGAAGAGATCTATACATCTATGAGAGGTGTGGAAGAAAAGAAGTTTCTTTAATTGTAATTCCTTCTTTAAAGAGTTTAATACAAGTTTTTAGGGTGGTTTCTTATATCTCTTATTCTTTGCTATTTTTGATTCTAGTTACTTATCATTCTGGTTTAATTCCGCATTTAATTGTTTTCATATAGTAATCAATTTTGTTGATTGATCCTCAACAAGTGGTATCAGAGCTAGGTTGCAGGTTCTAGAGCTTGATACCAATAAGTGGTATCAAAGCTCAGGTTAACTAATAGGTGTTTCAGATCTGGTTAGTGTGTATTGATTACAGGTTACAGGGATTTCTGTTTGAGTGGGAGAAGCAATGGTAGAAGAAAGTAAACTGAGAATGGAGAAGTTTAATGGCAAGAACTATCAATTATGGAGAATGAAAATAGAAGATTATCTATATCAAAAAGATCTATACTTACCATTAGGTGGGATTGCTAAGAAGCCCACAGACATGGAAGATGAAGAATGAGAAGTTCTTGATAGAAAGGCTCTTGGATCTATAAGATTGAGTCTGGCATCTACTATGATATCTAATTTATCACAGGAAAAGTCTACGATAGAGTTAATGACTACTTTAGCAAATTTATATGAAAAACCCTCATCTTCAAATAAGGTATATCTTATGAAGTAGTTATTTAATTTGCAAATGTAGGAAGGTAGATCTGTATCTAATCATCTAAATGATTTCCATGGAATTGTAAATCAATTAAATTTAGTCAAAATAGTGTTTGATGATGAAATTAAAGCTCTATTAATCTTATGCTCTTTACCTGAGAGCTGGCATAGCTTGGTAATGGTAGTTAGTAATACTGCATCTGCTTCAAATATTTTAAAAGTATATGATGTTGTTAGTGCAATCTTGAATGAAGAAATTCACAGGAAAAACACAGAGGAAATATCAAGGAATATTTTAAGTTTTGAGAGCAGGGGAAGGCAAAAAGAGAAGAGCAAGAAAGGGAGATCAAGGTCTAAGTCAAAGATGAAAGGTAGATCCAAATCCAGAAATGGTAGGAGGATAGCCTGCTGGAACTATGGAAAGTTAGGGCACATAAGCAAAGATTGCTGGTCAAAACCAAAAGAAGACAATCAGCATGAAGGTAAAGAAGAAGCAAAAGTTGCAGGTATTGTTGCATAAGATGCTCTTATATTCTCTCTACATAATAATATAGAATCTTGGGTTTTAGATTCTGGTGCATCTTTCCATGCAACCCCTACTAGAGAATATTTTAGTGACTATGTCCATAGAGATTTTGGAATAGTTTATTTAGGGGATGATGAGCCATGTAAAATTGTTGGCAAAGGAAAAGTGCAGCTAAAAATGCAGAATGGCAACACATGGGTGTTGAGAGATGTCATGCATGTTTCCAGCTTGAAGAGAAATTTGATTTCTATAGAAAAGTTAGGGGATGAGGGTTGTACAGTAACTCTCACATCTGAATCTTGGAAGGTGTCCAAGGGTGCACTTGTATTGGCCAGAGGTAAGAGAGTAGGTACTCTCTATTTATGTAATTGTATTACTGATAATTCTCCTTTTATATTATCTACTTCAGATATAGATGCAAAGTTGTGGCATCAAAGGCTTGGCCACATGAGTGAGAAGGGAATGCTAATTCTTAAGTCAAAAGGTAAGCTTTCAGATTTGAAAAGCATAGATCTAGATTTTTGTGAGCACTGTATTTTTGGGAAACAGAAGAGAGTGAGTTTTCTCAAGACTAGGTCAACAAAGAAGAAGCAAAAGTTGGAGCTTGTTCACACAGACGTGTGGGGACTAGCTCAAGTTGCTTCTATTGGAGGATCACAGTACTATGTTTCCTTTACCGATGATGCTACAAGAAAGGTATGGATCTATTGTATAAAAAAGAAATCTGATGTTTTTGACACATTTAAGATTTGGAAAGCTATGGTTGAGAATGAAATAGGTAGGAGATTAAAGTGCCTGAGATCTGACAATGGTGGTGAGTTCTACAGCTATAATTTTAACTGATATTGTTATATGCATGGAATACATAGGCAAAGGAAGGTTCCAAGAACACCCCAGCAAAATGGAGTTGCTAAAAGGATGAACAGAACAATCATGGAGCGTGTAAGGTGTATGAGGTTGCATGCTGGTTTGCCCTTAGAGTTTTGGATAGAAGCTGTGGATACTACAGTGTACCTGATTAATAGAAGACCCTCTATAGCTCTAGATGGTGGAATTCTAGAAGAGGCATGGACAAGTAAAAAGGTAGATCTCTCATTTCTCAAAGTTTTTGGTTGTGAAGCCTTTGTGTATGTTGATAAAGAAAATAGAAAGAAGCTGGATGCTAAGTCTATGAGGTGCACATTTATTGGCTATGGCTCTGATGATTTCAGATTCAGATTTTAGAATCTAGGAACTAAAAAATAATTAGGAGTTGTGATGTTGTTTTCAATGAAAAAGTGATGTATAGTGATCAGCTTAAGAAGCTGAATCAATCTGAGTAGAGCAATGGAGAATTGGATGAGGTGAAGGTCCAAAATGAGCTCGCAGAAAAGAATAATCACATATAGGAAAACACAGAGACCGACATCGGTCAGGTAGGAACTGACGTCGGCCATATAGGAACCGGTGATGGTCACATAAAAACTAAAGTCGGTCAGGTAGAACCGACGTCGGCCAGTTACAGGCCTGGAGGTGACCGAGATCGGTCACTAGCAGAGAATTTGGGTGGACAACATATTATGAATGAGTCTCAAACGCCAATCAGGAGGTCAGAAAGGGTAAGTAAACCTCCAATTCGATATTCCCCTTCATTATTCTATTTATTGCTTACTGATGGTGGAGAACCATAGAGTTTTGATGAAGCAATACAGGTGGAATCCAAGAGTCAGTGGGAGCTAGGCATGAATGAAGAAATTGATTCCTTGAAAGAGAACCAAACATGGGATTTGGTTGAGTTGCCAGCAGGAAAGAAGACACTGAAGAATAGATGGATTTACAGATTGAAGGAAGGTGAGAATGGATAGATGAGATATAAGGCTAGGTTGGTAGTGAAAGGATTTGCACAAAAACTAGGTATTGATTTTGGTGAGATTTTTTCTCTTGTTGTTAAAATGACTTCTATACGAACTGTACTGTCTTTAGTTGCTATTGAGGATTTGCATCTTGAGCAGCTTGATGTTAAGATAGTGTTTCTTCATGGAGATTTGGATGAAGAAATATATATGGATCAGCCGGAAGGATTTGAGGTCAAAGGTAAAGAGAAGCTAGTGTGTAGATTGAAGAAAAGCTTGTATGGCCTCAAGCAAACTCCTAGACAATGGTATCTAAGATTTGATAGGTTTATGACTGAGCATGGCTACAGTAGATGTCAATCTAACCATTGTGTGTATCTTAAGAGATTGTATAATGGTAGATATATTATTTTGTTGTTGTATGTAGATGATATGCTGGTTGCAGGATCACACATGCAGGATATCTCTGAGCTTAAGGTGAAATTAGCTCACACATTTGCCATGAAGGATTTAGGAGCAGCAAAAAAAATCCTTGGCATGAATATTAAGAGAGAGGAAAAATCACAGGTTGATTTTGTCTCAAGAGGATTATGTGAACAAGGTGTCGAAATGGTTCAATATGCAGGATGCAAAACTGGTAAGCACACCCATGGCTGGACACTTTAAGTTGAGTAAAGAATAGTGTCCTAATTCACATGATGAGGTAGAGTACATGAGAAAAGTTCCATATGCTTCCATAGTTGGGAGCTTAATGTATGTAATGGTTTGTACTAGGCTTGATATTGCCCAAGTAGTGGGATTTGTAAGTAAATATATGGCTAATCTAGGAATCGAACACTGAAAAGCAGTTCAGTGGATCCTTAGATATCTAAGAGGGACCAGCAATAGGCATTTGTGCTATGGTGGTTCAAACACTTCTCTACATGGTTATGTAGACTCAGATATGGCAGGTGATTTGGATGGTAGAAGAAGCACCACAGGATATGTTTTCACTGTTGGTGGAACGGCGGTTAGCTGGATATCAAAGTTGCAGAAGGTTGTTGCCTTGTCAACTACAGAAGCAAAATATATTACAGTCACAGAGGCTAGCAAAGAGATGATATGGATGACACGGTTTATGGAAGAGCTTGGAAAGGAGCAAGAGAGTTGCAAATTATATAGTGATAGTCAGAGTGCAATTTATTTGGCTAAGAATTCAGCCTTTCATTCAAGAAACAAGGATATACAGCTTAGGTACCACTTCATTAGACAGGTATTGGAGGATGGTGAGTTAAAGCTGGAGAAGATCCATACAGATAAGAACCCTACTGATATGCTGACCAAGCCAGTAACAAAGGAGAAGTTGAATCTTCATTCAACTTTTGTTGGTCTTCATGATTGAGTTTGAAGATGGAGGAGCTAGAAGATGTTGCTGTACAGATACTGGTGCAGCTGTTTATCTCCAAGTGGGAGATTGTTAAGGTATGGAGTTAAAAGCTTCACCAAATGAGCAAGTTGCAAGTTGTAGGATTTACATAGTTGCCATCGATGGTCAGGAACAAACCAGAGGCTACCGACTTCGATAGTAGGTCAGCTGACGTCGGTCACAAGCAGACTGGCAGGGACTGACATCGGTCACCTGTGCGTCTAGAATCTATTTTTGTGGGCAGAACAGAATGCTTGCATGATAGGATTAAGTGATAGTCTTAAGTCCACATTTCTAATTTAAGTATAACTGATTAGAGCCCTTGATTAGGAGGTACATCTAGTGGTTTTAAATGCATGCTCATGTTTCCTAATACTATATATAGGATAGATCTTCATAGCTTATTAGTGGAATAGAACAATACAAGAATTGTATATGTGTATCAATCTAGGTTGTTGGAGTTGATTGTAATTGAGAGAGAGAACTCTTGAGGGAAAGAGATATAAGAAGAGATCTATACATCTGTGAGAGGTGTGGAAGAAAAGAAGTTTCTTCAATTGTAATTCCTTTTGTAAAGAGTTTAATACAAGTTTTCAGGGTGGTTTCTTGTATCTCTTATTCTTTGCTATTTCTGATTCTAGTTACTTACCATTCTGGTTTAATTCTGCATTTAATTGTTTTCATATAGTAATCAATTTTATTGATTGATCCCCAAAAATTGGACCTATCAACTCATTCTAATATGAGCATCAAACAAGTCTTTAAAGTATAATATTCAATGAAATTAGCTTTCTACATCTCCTATAGATTGGTATCTTAGGCTAAGGTGATTTTTAGGGACCTCTAATGAACTTGGCCAAGCTAGACAAAGCATTTGACCTCATGGCAACTATGTTAGAAGTCAAGAGCACCCATTTGAAGTAGTTATGAGTTAGCCCTTAGCCACCTTCAAATGTTAATTAGTGGTCCCTCATAGATTTGTTATGGGTTTGTATGGATTTGTTTGAAATATGGTTATAACTATAATCAATGTCCTTCATGGCCCAAGGTGGAATCCTCATGATTTTTGGAGGTGAGCCCCAATCTTAGCTATTTATAGAAGAACCTTATTGTGTCTTAGAGTTCAAACAAAAAATGCTCAAAAGTGTTGTTGGATTATTTCTAAGATTTCACCTGTGTTTCCTTCTTCACTCTAGACTGTAATAGTGACCCAAATCGATTATTGGAGCAAATTTTTACTCTTTTACTGAATATAATCTCTATTTTATGCAAAAATGTCTCTTCTATGTTTGATTTTATTTCTTCTTCATGTTTAAATGATCAACTATGCTAGGTTAATTATATTAACACTTTATCACTTTATGTATGTAATGATTATGATGTGCTTAGTTATTATAATCTCTGTGTGAGTTATTTTGTTTCTCTTTTAGTAGTATTGATAATTTATGTGTGCAAATGCAAATTTTTGTAAAGCATTTATGTGTTTTTTATAATAAACCTCTACTACTCATCATTAGTAGGAATTTTCATTGAAGACATACTCCCACTTCCCTCAAAGTCTCCCCACCGTATGTTCATGGAGGTATAACTTTAGTGAAACTTGAGCTACTATTGTATAACTGTGGTAGTCACTTGGTTCAATGACCATCAGATTGATCTCATTTTAGACCTAGAGGCTTTATTTCTCTACCTTACCCTTGTGTTTAGAAATAACAAGCCCAACACTCAAGTATTCATAACTATCCTTAACCTATGTGAAGTACAGTATATTAAAATTATACTAGTAATAGTGTATCTCTTGGAGACTATTCATGCAAACTCCATTTGTGAAGTCCAATACTCATAACCATGCCTGATCCTAAATCAATCTTAAGATGGAGGATGAAAGTTCATAGTTGTCCCCACCTTCCCCTTTTCAAAGAATTCCCAATCTCATGTGTGTCTCATTCTAAGGATCAAATTGGAGTGAATAATAACTAGTGCTAGAAGGAGGGCATCAAGATACTTCTTGCTTATTTTGATTTCCATTCATTTTATAAATATGTTGAGTTTGGTTTACTAGTAATAATGTGCTAACTATTATTTGATTATGGATCATCTTGGAGGTTAGTTCACCTATTAATAGGGCTAGGTCCTATCAAGATAGATTGTAATTCCCCCCTTACATTTCTATAGAAAAACTACATCTAATCAACCTAGACCTACCATGATTACTATCAGATCCCCTCTACAACTTATCACAAACATGCAACCCAAGATGGGTTATTTAGCTGGTTTAGCCAATAACATCCTAAGAGTCATACATGATCTACCTAGAAACTTTGAGAGGTATCTTCCTTATTTTACCCCTAGTGTAGGAAGAACCATAGAGGAACACATAGCCTCCTATAAGACTACCCTGAGAATCTTAAATTTAGAACATGAGGATGTGACATGTAGGTTGTTCCCTTTTACTCTAATGGACTCTACCTATGATTTGTTCTTAAACCTTCTTGAAGACTCCATACCAAGTTGGGACCAGTTTAATTATAATTTCCTTACCTAATTTGGCCAAGTAATAGACCCCCTAGTGTCTTGTACCAATAGTTTTCTTATATTAAAAGAGAGCCCAATGAGCCCATTAGAATTTTCAATGGTAGGTTACAAAATATGTATAACTAGGTAACTATACTTTATCAACCCAACCCAACCCTCAACTAGCACTTGAAATTTACAAGAATGCATTAGACTCATGGATGACCATGTTCCTTAGAAGAGATGAAGTTGTAATAGACTTATCCTTAGCATATATAAGGTCCATCAAAGTGGATAGGCAATTGAACCCCCATGGCTACACCATGACCCCTAATCTTGGCATGCTAACACAAATACTTACATTGAAATTCTTACCCAACATTAACCAAAATACACCTATGCCTCAACCATTCCCTAAAATGCATTAGATCTCATTAGGTCATCCCATTTTAAATTAACAATTGCATTTCCTAAACCCAGGGGGTCCAAATATAATTCCCCGAACTCAACATCAAGTGTAATTAGCTACAACTAACAACACCTAGGTCACACCTCAAGAGTCCACTAAAGAAGAGCTAGATATCATTTAGTGAATGGTACATAAGCTTAAAAATGACTTCCTAAGACTATAGAGATATATGAACAACTCTAATACAAAAATATTCAATAATAATTTCATGTATCAAAGGCCAAATAAGAGCTACAACCATCCTCACAACCCCTTAGAAACTTCACCCAATAGGCTCCTTAAGATCAATATCTTCGAGATAGCCTTACCCAATTGGTGTCGAGTGCGTAACATAATAACACATGGAGAACTAGACTGCATGAAGTTCAATTCTAATTTTAAGATAGTACAAAAGGAAATAGAAGAATACAAGGTAGTCCTTAGTCATCTATAATCCTCTAACTCAGGTAAATCCCCTAGTACTTTTATGGTATTGGAAACCTTGGATTTCCCTAGCTAAGAAGAAAATGAGTCAGATGAAGGCATTAGTGAGGTGCAAGTATTTCAATAGTTCTAAAGGAGTAACTATGCCCTTAGGAATAGGCAACAATGACAATCCCTTACTACCTTGAGCCCCCAAATAATGGTGTAACACCACAAGACTAAAATGCTATCAATGATCCTCCACCTCTAAGACCTCAAGATCTTAAGATGCATGTGGAGACCCCACTAGTCTAAATTAAAGGTGGTTGAAACATAGTCAAGGATATGAATAAAATTAACACTAATATTACCCTTCATGAGCTTTCCCAAATCATAAAACAATAAGACCTTTTGTTAAAGTCTGCCTCAAAAATTGACCCCATAGGCCTAGCTAAAACTGAGAGCAACACACACCTACCTCAAAAATTGACCCCATAGGCCCAGATAAAATTGAGAGCAACACACACCAATGTGATTATTCACAAGAATAAGATGGAGGTTCCCCATTCCTTTTGATCATCTAGTTATTTGGAAATAATCTACATAACTACTGAGTATATTCTAGAGCCTCCACGAATGTGATGCCAATAGGTATATGTGAAAAACTCAACATAAACCCCATATAATTAGATAAGTTCGTGGTCTAATTGGATAAGTTAGAGGTAAAAGTGATAGGTGAATTATTAAACATCCACATCTAGTTGGAATCTAATCCTAGGATTCAACACTTTATAGACATTCAAGTGGTTGAAATCCCATAAGCCTATGGTATGCTCCTCAGTTGAGATTGGTCTAAATCCTTAAACTGGTATATGGCCACATATTTCTCCCATATGTGATTATCATGGAGGGAAGTAGCCAACCAAATATGAGTGGATAGGGAACCATGCATAAAACACATGATCACCAAATACAACACTTATAATGAGAAGATAAAACTAGTTTATTTAGACCTAGGCATCTACACACTAAGCACCATGCCTCCAAAAAACCAAACCAATCAAAGCCCAGGTCCACTTGGCCTATGGTCCTTTTATGTAGATGAAGCTAACTTCAAATAAGGTAATGGGGTTGATGTTTTACTTATATATCCCTTAGAGAGAGAAAATTTAACATCATATAGGCTACAGTTCCCTTGTACAAATAACTTGGTAGAGTATGAAACTTTAATCTTGGGATTACAATTTGCATTGAGACATAAAGCAAATGATATAAGAGTATTCAATAACTTTGAAATTGTAGTCAACCATATCAAAACTAAGTTTCAATGCAAACTATCATACCTCAAAAGGTATAAATATAGAGCTTAGCCTGATTAAAATGTCTAACATGATCAATATCATCCCTATTTCTTGAGAGGAAAACTAGGTAGTAGACTTACTTGGATTAGCTACAGTGAACTTAACCCCTCTAGATGATATTGAGCTACAATATTTCTCTATAGAAATCATCCCCTATCCTTTTATCTTGGACAAAATGACTAACTTCTAGGTCTTTAAAGAATATTTAGTTCCTCAGTAATGAGGGGATATTCAACACCCAAATTATAGATGAAAAGGATAGAGGCAACCCTGAGACTGAGTTGGATAAGGATGGGATCCTAAACATTCATGGAAACTAGATCCCTAAGGGGACGATTTCATTATAAAGAGAATTCAATACATTAGAACCAACCTTATAGGCTAAAATGCCTAAGTTCAAAGACCAAATTTTTTGACTTGTTAATGTAAGCCCTACAGAGAACCCCTATATAGTTAATGTGGGTCTCGACTGGATGGACCATGAATTAGAATAATTACAAAGATTATTGCTAAGGTATAAGGACTTAATTTCTTAGGCCTATGGAGAGCTTAAAGTCTTCAACCCAAGAATAATTAGTCACACCATCCCCTTAAAAGTTGACCAAAAACATGTTAGATAAAGACATAGGTTGGTTAACCTAATCCTAGATCCCTTGATTCACAAGAAAGTTCTCAAATTACTCTTTGTAGGAATAATTTTCTGAATCTATCACTCCACCTGAGAGGCTAACCTAGTCCATTTGTAAAAGAAGAATTGTGAAATCCACCTTTCATGGAATTATAAAATTTAAATTGGGCCTCAGATAAAAATAACTACCCATTACCCTTACTAGATGAGGTGATCCAAATGGTGAGTGGGTGCCAAATTATTTCCTTTTTGGATGGATTCTCAGGCTATAACTAGGTCTTAGTTAACCTAGAGACAAAAATAAGACCATTTTCATCACGAAATGGGGCATATACTCTTATAAATGGATGCCTTTTGGGCTAATCAATGTTGGTGCAACCTTTCAAAAGGTAATGGACTTTGCCTTTGAGGGATTGATAGGTAAGTGAATAATAATAAATATGGATGACCTGATCATGTTCTCTAAATATAAGTCAGAACACATGCACCACCTAGAAAGAGTATTTAAAATATGTAGAAGGTATGGCCTCTCCTTAAACCCAAATAAGAACATGTTCAATGTCACAAAAGGTAAGCTTCTCAATCACATTATCACAAAGGAAGGTTTTGCTATCAACCCCAAAATGGAAGATGTAATTTATAAACTATCTTTAACTAACAATAAGAAAGGACTAAAATCTTTCTTTGGGAAAATCAACTTTATACGTAGGTTTGTTTTTGGATTTTCTAAAATATTGAAGCCCTTGAATTTAATGTTGAAATAAGATGCTAATGTGGAATGGAAAACAAAATGGAGGAAATATTTCCATGATATTAAAGATACTATCATGCAATCCCCAGTCCTTATCAACCCATACTATATATGGGACTTATATGTTTGCCCTTTCATTTCAAAGCAGACCTTTGCTGCCTACCTCACCTAGAGGTTAAAAGGAGAACACCCTATGGATTTTATGAGCACTAATCTTAGGGACACCAAATTCTAGTATTATACCTTGGACAAGAATGCTTATGCCTTAATTAAGGCAGTGAAGAAATTTAGGCATTATATCCTCTAGAATAGAGTGCATGCCATTGTCTTGGACCTGGCTATAAAGCAAATCATGGGGTAGAATGAGTTAAGTGAGAGGAGATGCTGATGGATGATGAAATTTCAAGAGTATCACTTGGAAATCAAGCTAGCCAAATTGGTTAGGAAAAAATGCCTCACCCAACTAATCATAAAGATAGACCCAAGAATCATGATACACTAGGTGGACCAACAAAAAGAGTGACACTTAGATTGGTACATCCTAGTCATGCACTTTCTACTTTATGAAAATGCACCCATAAAATTCAACCATACATAAAGAAAAGCCCTCTAGTTGAAAGCCACACATTATATGCTAAACAAATGAGTTATCCTTATAATAAACCATGAAGGAATCTACCACTAGTGTGTATCACAAGAAGAGGCTAAGGACATAATGGCAAGTTTACATAAAAAACAAGGATCCATCCATCCCACGATAAATGCCATGGTTCACAAGGTTATTCAGGTAGGTTACTATTATCCCACACTATTCAGAGATGTTCACACTCATGTTTTTTTCTATTATCAATTCCAAACCTTTGTTAAAAGGGAAACACATGTCACAATTCCACCACAACCTATTATAGAGTCTGTGTCATTCACATAATGGTGAGTAGATTTTGTTGGGGTGATTAACCCTAATTTAATAGTCAATCATAAATTTATCCTCATAGGCATGGACTACTACACTAGATGGTCTAAGGTAGTTATGACCAGAAGAGTACCACTATCAAAGTCATCAAGTTCCTAGCGAATGCCATAGTCACCCATTTTAGGGTCCCCATTTATTTTGTATGTGATAATGGCCTCACCTTTCAATCAACATAGTTTACAGAGTGAGCCTATTATAATGAGATCACACTAAATTTATCCTCCAATCACTACCTGTAAGGGAATAGATTGGTATAATATACCAATAAGAACTTGATTAATGTCATCAAGAAATTATCTAGAGAGATTCCCTAGGAATGGCACTCATTACTAAAGTTTGCCTTATTGGCAAACTATACTAGGTATAAACAAGCCCTCAAAATATCTCCTTTCCTTCTCGTCTATGGATTGGATTCAATCCTTTTGATCACTCTCAAAATTCCTACTTATAAGTTCATATGACAATTCATGGAACTAGATGAAAAAGTGAATTCTATACTCCTAGACCTAGTTTAGTTAGAACAAGCATAGGATGAAGCTTTGCTGAGCTTTAGAAAGCATCAATACATAGTAAAGAGGTGGTTATATAAGAGGGCGAAGGTCAAAACCTTCAAAATATCAAACCTAGTACTAATGTGGGATAAGTCCCATGAGAAGAAAGACCAGTATTCAAAATTTTATCCCCTTTGGATCGGTCCACACCAAGTATCCAAAATACTAGGCTGAAACACCTTTTGTCTTAGGGATCTCAAGGGAAATGACTTACAACTTCTAGTAAATAGCCAGTTCTTAAAGCACTATTTCTTGATTGTCCCCTCCAACATGGTTTCTAAGTAGTCTAGGTAGGAGGTTATTTACTCTAGTTGTGTGTTTGATTTCATTGTGTGTTTGTTTCTATTTTGTGATTTTATCTTATGTTGTGTTTTTTCCCTTCCATCCCCTTTATTTTTTAGTATTCCCTTAACACCTAACCCTTGTTATTAACTACTCCAAGTGGTGGCCAAAGCCTAGGAGGATTGATGAGAAGCATAAATGCCTAATTTCAAGCCTTCAGTCGAAATAATTTTGGGACTATAAAAGGGGGACTCTTGACATCCTAGATCTGAGAGGCCAATGATTCTAAAAGAAATAGGTAGACTGTAGAATAACCTGCACCCCAAGATGGACACTAAGCTACACTTAAAATAATAGCTCCAAAAGATATTAGATTATTCAAGTTGATCAAGGACTAACTGGCTATTTAGAACTTTCCCTTATCTATTTACCCATGGCTTGGTCGTGAACCCTTAATGGAAAAGACTAATAAGTAATGGCATCTTCTTAGGAAACTTGGAAAATAATAAAAAAGGCATGCATAATCTAAATTTTGAGTTTACCTCAAAAGGGATATATAGGCAATATCCATCGTAGGTTTTCTAGTCTAGATGGTAGTGGAACAAGGCCATGAACAGGACCAAAGGCATCTCTTTTAGGGATATGGACTCCCATTTGGTAGTAGAGCAATGCCCTAGTCACCCCCCCTAAAAAAATCCATCAAGCTAACAATGCCCTAGAGGAAGTCTAATAACTAGTATAACCTTGATTACTTGAAGGTAATCCAAGAATGAATTGAAAAATTAAAATCACTTCTCACACATGCTAGTGGTCATCTATAGGTGAAAACTTAGTATGCTACTTGATATTGTGATAATTTGGTGCCTCATATTTTATGTGCACAATAAAGACCTCCCATATGCTCTTTATATTGAGAAAGGAAAGAAGAAAAAACTAGTCAGGTTCTAAGTGCTTCTCATCACTTTCCCCATAGAAATCACCATTTGTTGAGGCCAATACACTCCTTTTATATGAAATGAGGACCCCTCTTAAAATTTCATGAACCAGAGCTTCAGATTTATTTATTTTATTCTTGTTAGCGATGCTTGCTCAATCTTTAAAATATACACTACCTTGATTTATTCAAGCA